>JAHBCN010005178.1:0-57692 GCA_019359885.1 Listronotus oregonensis
CGTAAGTTATTTTCGCGGGGGGAAACCCAGCAATATGCTTGGGCAATGGCCTTTTCATCACAATTTTTTTTTGTGCGCATGCGTCAGTATCAGCCATTTTTTCGTACTGTTTTTTGTAAACAACATGTTAAAGGGCCTGTAAACACATAATTAAAAAAAAAAAAATACAAAAGGGTATATTTATTGAAGAAAAAAATAGAAAAAAAGAAAAAGTGTCTTAATTACAAATTGTTTTTTAATCGATTATTATAATGATATCAGTACGAAAAGGAACGAAGAAGCGGTGTTTTATGGAGTATGTGAGTGATACAGCTATAAATCATTTAATTACAATACAATTTAATCAATATAACAATTGTATATATGTTTAGGTCTAATTAGAATAAAATTATAGATACTTTTTGTATAGTAAAAAGTAATGATCTAACCTCTCAATTAGCTCATTTTTTTTCCTTTTTAAAGACGTCCGTGACATTTAAGTTCCCTTTTTTAATTGCGTACAATTATGGGATACAACTAATTATAAATCAATGAACACCATTAACGTTTTTCCCAGTAAATGATTTAATTGGGAATAATACTGCATTCCCACCATTGTCGATCAAAACAGTACGAAACTTTTGAATTTCCGCCATTTCAACATGGCGACTGCGCTTGAGCTTGTCACATGATGAAAAGCCCTATTAGTCATTGTTAAAGGTAACTTCCACTAGGTTAAATGATTCTGTTATACAGAACTTGGCCGTTCATAGATTAAGAACGAGTATTGGTTGACTTTTTTACAATAGCGACTGTAACTAAATTGTTGTTAAATATTTATCGCTGACATGCAAATTACTTAATTTACACTTAGAATTGACGGCTGCGCGGTTATCTATCAAAAAAAAAATGTAAACAGGTTGTAATATAAACCACCGCAATAACCTTAAACAAAAATTGATTTTTCAACAATTATAAGTGAACTTAAAACCGCAAAGCAGGCCACTGTCCAGTCACGCAACCCCTTATTATTTCTGTTAGAAAAATCGATATTTCTTGTTGTTTTATACACATGAAATTACGATCGAGATAACTTATATCGGGCAAAGAAAACGAAAAAATATATTTTAAACAAAAATTAAACGTATACGGTGCACGGAATATAAAATTTTCTTATTGTTAGTAAATATTTAAAAACATTTTTTTGTTTGACCTAGTAAAATTTAGAATTAAAAATAAAAGTAAAGTCCTATACAATCAAGCCAAAGTTTAAAATTCTGAGATAATGTAAAGTTTCTCGGCATACTGTTTGATTACATACTTTATGGACACCTCTCAGTTATCAATTTGTATCGATAGAATAATATAGAACTGCTTTAAACATAAAAGTTTAAACCAACCTATCCTTAAAGGCAGACACAAACCCTTTTCTAAAGGTATACAGATTCCGTCAAATATACTGTTTTCTTAATTTACTTATATATACGGTGCGGATCTTTAATTTGGAATAAACTTAATAACATAGAAAAATGCGTGCTTTTTCTATAAAAATAGTATATTAATCAATGAGCATGTAATAGCTATTACATGCGAGTAGAATACTATACTTTTTCTACGACTTATCTTTTATACAGTGAGTTACATACATAGCTGTTTAAATTACCTTCTCAATGATTTATCATAGCTGCATTTTAATTAAATTTTTCGGAACTTCCTATTAAAAGTACATGAGAGAAAGGAAGAAATCTACCATCCCAAGTACTTTTTAATTTGTTTTACAATTTTACCTTAATTACCAACCTCGTGATAGAGATACTAAGATATGAATATTAAAAAAATATTAATTAAATTATAAACGGCTTCGTATTTGCTTCTTGATTTTTCTAAAAATTGTAGCACGCCGTGTTCGCTGCTTCTGTAATTTCGGGTGGAGTGCCAGTTTCCATTTCATTGTCACTGATTTTAACCATTATTCTTACAGGAAATTTTCTAGGTATTTATTGAACAAACGAAAACTTTTAATATATTCTATAAATTAAAATATGGCGTCAGTTGTGAATAACATTGGTTGTCATAGTACCGTGAAAACAGATGTCAACCAGCAATTTTTCTGTCAGGCAAAGCACACTATTATTTTTATACACTATCTTATAAGGTCACAGGATTGTGAAAGATAAACTTTTTTTTTCTTTAGATAAATAAAATTTGTTAATAATTCTTATTTTTTTCGATATTGACAATTATTAAAGGTCGACTTTTTGAAACTTAGATATGCTAGACAGTGCTTATTGACTCTTAAAGACGTGTATACGTGCGTTTGATGCTACTATGTAGAGGTCATCACTCACTGGTAGGTAATAAGTATATATGTAAAATTGGTTAATAATAAGCATATTATTAAACAGTCGTATAAAAAATATTTATACAGTATATCCCATATTTAAGATATAAAGTTTAATTTTTTTTTAAATCAGACCCGACTATTTTTAGGGGTATTTTTTTTAACTCTACTACCTACTCCTCTATATTAACTCTCTTTAGTTCCCCTCAGTTTTCTTGTAACATTGATAAAATTTATTATGTTAATTTCGCTAAAACCGAAGTATTTTTTTAATAAATTAATATTAAATTTTTAATTATAAAACATTTTTTCTTGTAATTGATGTTTCTTTACATCGTAATATGATGTCCAAAGTATGTGTAAACCATCCTAATAAATTTTCTTATATTTGTAATGAACTTACTGTTAAAATCAACGTCGCGTCGTAGTTTGACACTCTTAGTTAAAAACTGTTATTTCCAATATTTTGGCTCTCCACTTCAAAATTTGGACAAAAACCTGAACTCCTAGTGTTTTCTGTACAAAATGTATTAGTTTATTACCATCATGGGCTAGAGGATCTCTTCATAGAACGTTCACAGTTCCAATGATATGGTCCGAACAGAGTATGCATCAGATTGCAACCGCTGCACACAAGCGAAATTCGGGAAAACCCGGCCATAAATCGGAAATACCAACTTCGCAATTAAGGCCTATTCTGAGTATAATTTCATTATCTAGTTACCTGGGTATAATAAACAATCACCCTTTTATTTTTAGTCTTGTCACTTGCAGAAATATTTTAGTTGAAAGCTGATGTTCCTGGAGACTATTTCATTGTGATTCAAAAGCGCCTGTGAGAATTAGTAATTTATATTCAGTTTTTCGGCAAAGTGTGGGTGAAAATTTTGTAAAGTAACTATGGGGTCTATTGCTGGTGGTAAGTAGAATATTAAAAATAATACTTATTTAAAATATTTCTTTACGTTTTTTTATACTGGTGTTCTGAAAAGTTAAAAATTATTATTTTTTTTAATTTCAATTTTTCACTTTTTGCTAAAGTAAAAGTATATTTTCCCGAATTTTCCCCGCATTTAAATTACCTTTAAATTATTGTTTAATAAATCCTTTGAAAGACCCCATCTAAGTTGTTGCGATAATTTGCGATCTTGACGAGAAAATATTTTTAAAGATTTATGGTCTGGGTCCAAATTCGTATAAAATTAGGTCCCAAACGCAACAAATAATTTTCTCCTACTAACTTAAAGAATAATTCAATTTTTATAAAATAAAACATTATTTTATAGAAAATTAAATAAGAAATAAAAAATTGCCATGTAATTTTATTAAAAATTTTCCCAGTGGTTTTCATATAAAAATTTATAGTTTTAAGGACTACTGTCATGAGACGGCCAGAAAATTTGTAAAATTTTATCCGTGGTACAATATGCCAACTTCCGTCCATAAAATCTTAATGCACAGTTCTGATATAATATCATATTTTATGGTTCCAATTGGGAATCTTGGCGGGGAACCCCAGGAATTAAGAAGCAAAGATAATAAAAGATTCGAAAATTTCATGCACGGAAGTTTTCAAAAACAAAACATGGAGGATATATTTTGTAATCTTTTAATATCTTCTGATCCTTTAATCCCCAATATGAAAAAATCATCTGCTAAAAGCTTAAACAGTACCCTTCAAAAGTTTTGGCATTTTTTGATGAACCAACAGTTTCTGCTGATAAAAGTGATAGTAAAGATATTGATTGATTTTAATTATTAAGATAGGTTAGGCTTTATTATTATTACAAAGTTATTGTTAAGTGAGGTCTGTATATACTTTACATACTTAAATATATTACTCTTAACATGTATTTTAAATTGCTCTTATTTTTACACACAAAGTTAGTTATAAAATTAAATAGAACAAAAACAAATAAATCACAACTTTATTTAATTTAAAATAAGCAATTTTATTAACCTCAGGTATATCAAAAAGTCTTGTCATTTTGGATTTTATTTTTTCAGTCAAAAAGCGCTTATTTCAGCGCAGATTGAAGTCGGATTGAGGCACTCAACAGTGAAAAAGGGCCCAATTTGGAAAAATGCAGGATTAACTATCTCAATCCTACAATTCTGTTAAAATGGTTTACCTCTCTCTATGTTAAGTGCCTCAACCCAACTTCAATTCGAGCCGAATAAACGCTCTTATTATGAATTTTAAACTCTTAACTGTTAAATTGTTAAAATAATAATAGTCTGATAATAATAGTAACATTTTTCATAGAGTTTTATTTTTTAAGGAAATAGATACTTACACAGCGCTTATGTAATGCAATAAATGAACCCAAGGGGTGGGGGGCTTTAAAAAATGTTTAAATGAACGTGTTATCTTAGTTTTAACATTTTCATACGATTAAACATGTTTGTGATTCATATCAGCACTACTACTATTTATGGCCGGCTTTTCCCCGATTTTCGCCTGTGTGCGCTGTGTTCACACGTCGTAGTCGTGGTTGGGCCCGGTAGGATCTTTTGGAACATGCGCTAGAGTTGCTGGTTATCGGCAACTCTTTTGGCTGCGTATGGAACGGGATCTAAAGCTAAGATGAACACAAGGCTTAACTCAAGGTGTTAACATACCGTGCTAATGAGTGAATGACATCCTGTGCCTTAAACAGGTGTCTCCAACGGTGCCTCTGAGATACATGGCGACCTCTCAAAGTATCTAGCCTTACTGCGGGAAGCGGGCTCTGCTGTGGTAGACTATTAATTCTCTAATCCAACAGAAAGCGGACAGAACCGCTTTCATAGGAAAAAAGTGACAAAGGTGCGCTGACCGAAACGGATAAATCCGTTTCGAGAGGAGCCACTCAAGGTCACAAGCAGACAAAGGTGCACCGGCCGAAACGGGTGAATCCTTTTCGAAAGATGCCCCTGAAGTCACCGGCGCACAGTGGATCGAAGTATAGGAAAACCCGGACATTCGTCGACATTCGCAATAACTTTTTAGTCTAATTATTTTGAATTAGTTATTGTTGTTTGATAAAAGTAAACGATGTTTTTTAAAATTTTGATTAAAACATTGACGTATACAGAGTACAGGGTGATTAAGATTCATTAAAATTCTAGGTTTACCGTAACGATTTAAAAATCGAATGTATAGCAAATGTGTAGTTTAAATTTGGCAAATTTGTTTATTTTAAAAACTTACTTAAATAAAAAATAAAATTTTTCTTAGATTCTGGATGCATAGCAAAAAAAAGGATATTAACATTTTAGTTTTTATTTTTTCTTACTGTATATCAAAAGCTTATAAAAAACGAGAAATGCTTTTGTGTAGCAGTTTTTTCCCCTTTATAAGGTAGTCCTGTCAGAATTTCAATTCGACGTTTCGGTTCCTGTCAACCATCATCAACCTTGTTTTTTCTTATAGCCGTAAATGATTCTAACATTGTTGAAATGATCGTTTTATTTTCTATTCAGTAATTTGCAACTCGGTATGTTTATATAAAATCAAAGATTTTTTATAAGACTCAATTTCATGAGGACCTCTTATGAAAAATCCAAAAACTGATTGCTGGCAAGAACCGGAACCTACGATTAAAATTCTGAGAACGCTAGATAAGGACGCTACAAGAAGACAAATTGCTACAAGATTTTCTGATATTATTTATACAAAGTAAATAAGACGCAGGAAATTAATAACTTGCTGTTTTGTTTCCTGCCTATTGTGTCCAATACGTCCATGTATTAAGGCTGATAATGCTTCCCTGCTCATTTGTCGCAGTGCAGGTCGGAAATGTCTGTCGAAGAGCCAGACCATATCTCTATTTCACTTCTTTTTGATATATCGTAGGTATTTCTTCCATTAACATCAAAGTTATTATTTTTACCGTTTTGCATTTTGTGAAAAATATTTAGCTGTCAAACTGAAGAATATGACCGTGACATGCAAATTTATTTAGTTTGTGTACCTATGGAACGACATACATCACGGTCACCCGATATCTTTATCTTGAAAATAAAGAAGATTTTTGTTAAAAATTTTGCATAGAACTAAAAAATGCATAAAACTACATGATGTCGCATTAAAATTTAAAAGTTGATATCGGTCCCCTTAATGGGACACCCTGTATAACTAAAAATACATTTAAAATATACCCACCCCGTATCTGTATTTTTTTTTTTTTGTAACATTTCTTTGTATCTATGTAATTAGAAAGGTTTCTTAGTCACGCAATCGTTGAATTCAGCTGTCCTATGCACCCTAAGCGAAATTGGATTATTTCGCGGGGCCCAATAGTCGCAGCCAATCTTTATGGGCATTATTTAGGTAAGGCTTGATCTTCCCAAAAACCCTTTAATTTTTTAGCTTAGCCAATTGAAGCCTTTTTTAAAAACCCCAAAAAAAAACTTAATATTTGAAATACAAAATCATCGATAACAAATATCGTACCACAGATAAAAGAGATAGTACAAAAACAATTTTATATCCCAAGGTCTCAGATTATTAGTTTCAATATGCCCCAAGTGTAAATTGTGAGTTTTCAAAAAACCCTTTTTTGGGAACCGAAAAATAGTTAATATTTTGTCATATTTAACAATAGACATTACCATTAAAATCCCCTTTTTTTTCCATCGTGTAGGTGAAAACCATATTGAGGTATTTTCTTAAAACAACAATATGTTTATATTATAAAAATATAAAATAGGTCGGAGAAAATCATAATTTTTAAAAATCGCCAATGTCCACCTATTTACATTGCCTCGGTCTACTGTGCGGCGCCTGTTTCCCGGGGAAGGGCTAATCCATCCCGAACAAACAGGTGCTTAGGAAGGGTTTCCTGACCTGGGAAATGTTTCCGGGGGTTATGATTTACATGATTTGACTTTTATACCCAGAAAACCTTATTTTATAACTTAAAACAATCTTTGTGACTTGATACGTAATTTGGATCTCAGTAAAAAAAGGCAAAACTGTTGGCTACCTTGCTTTATCATTGGAATTTACTGGAAAAAAATACCAGAAGATCCGTATAAGAAAACCACATATGTTCAAGTTTCAAGTTCTCTTCTCAAGGTAGCAGTACAGTGATTTGCAATGACATTCCCTCACTGATCGACATGGTATGCAATATGTCGCTCAAGATACCCTTTTTACACTCACATTTGGATTTTTTTCTTTATTATTGGGGGTCGTTAGCGACGAAAACGGTGAGCGGTTCCATCAGGACATATTCGACATGGAAAAACAGTACTAAGGCAAGTGAAGTCCTAACATGCTAGCTGACTAGTATTAGACGCTCAAAAGAAATGTATCTGACGCAGGAATTTTAAAGGTGTAGGAAGCCCAATGATTGGCCCATTCGTCACAAAATGTCCAAACCAGTATGAAAATAACTGTCAGAGTTGGCCCCGCCGATTTTGCGCAGTAACGAAATTCCACGAAATAATTTAATGTGTTGCCTACTTACACATGATAAATCAGTGTGTGGGTTGAACACATTATATTTTTGGGGCCGTATTAGTTTCGATTATTTTGATTTGTGTGATTATATTTTTGTGGTTACAGAAGTTTTTTTGGGTTGATAAAAAAACCCCCTATTTAATTGATTAGTGTTTATTAAATTGTAACTATAATTTTGTGTTTATTGTTTGTTACTTATAATATCGTAACAAAATATAAAGGGTTTTATGGTTTTGTCTTGCAAATCTAAGGGGGAAAATACCCCAATTTTATTTAGGTTAGTATTTCTTATTTTAAAATTTGGTGCTTCTTTAGTCGTAACGTTAGGTCCCCGAATAAATAATAATATATCAATTATGAATAATGAAAATAAAAATTTCATAGGAAATAGCAGCGAGAAAAAATAAGGCAATCTTAACTATCTTTTATATGATTTCCACAATGTTTCTGTATTTCTTTGGGTTATTAAAAAAAAATAAGGTTTACATTTAGGTACTTTTATTTCATTTAATAACTTAGTACATTCTTTTAAAGGATTAAAATTATTAATTATTGGGCAGACCAGCCAAATTTTGATATATACAGGTCCCTCAAATTGAATAAAAGAAAGTACAATTTTATGTTAAAGTTTCTTTTTCTTTTTTTGTATTTGAAAGAAATTAAAATTTTGGTTTCTTAAACTTACATTATCAACTTTTTTAAACTCGACATACTATAGACACATGATATTTAACGGGTTCTTTACAATGAATACCTAGGTACCAAAGGTTACAACATTTTTAAACACTGTTATTCTGTCTCATGAATGTTTGTTATTAGTGAAAAAAATATGCCTAAAAAGCAGTTATAAAAATTTTCACTTTTTAATTACAACCACAATTTTAGGATTAGATTAAACTCATTTACACTATCTTGCCCTTCTTTTATCCCAAAAATTTGGGGATAATACATGAAACTATCATACAACATTTGAAATTCATTTTTTTAAAAAAACGTGTTTTTATTTATTTACAAAAGTTTTGGTAAAAAAACAAAACTCCCAAAAATATCGACCATTTAAATGAAGGCTGTAAAGTGGCGCCATCTGTTCTTTCCATATTATATCAGTGATATTTAATCCAATATTTCACAATAATTTTAAATATTCTATGGTAGTATCGTTTAATAACCAACAATTTTGTGAAAAAATAAAAAAACAGTGAATGCTTAATTTGACATTTGATGATGTCAACTTTATAGATAGTAACAAAAATTGGAAGCCCGGCCCCTGACCTCCCCCGTTTCCCCCTCCCTGCACCCCGGACAATTTTGTTCTACAGTATTAAAAATTTTATAGGCTTCCAACCCCTTTAAAAACTTCCGATCTGACGCTCAATATTGTCAAAAATCCTAAATAAAAGTAAAATTTAATCTATTTTTCTTTAATAGATAAAATTTTTCAACCGTATTTTGTAAAAAAAAACTTAAATAATGTGGCTAAAAAACTAAGGGTGACTTTTTTTTAATACAGATTAGTTACGGGTTAGTTGCAAATACAAAATAACCCATTCAATTTTTATTAAGGTCATTTTTGTCTATCATAAATTATTATTACTAAAGAAAAGGTTTGTTTCCGCACGATGTTTTAACTAATTTTATTAGTTTTTTGAAAACAAGCCTAAATACGAGGATACCTCAGGAAAAAAAAAAACATTTATTTTTAAAAACACCTAATTCATATTGTTCCACCTTGTACACTTATTATAATACAGATTTGTATTTTTGTGGTTTTTATACGGTTTTAACATTACAATAAGCTACGATTACTGCAACATACGAATAATGACGGGAATACGAAATAAGTTAGTAACGGTGAATTCACAATGTTTACGGCGCTTACCATGACTAATTTGGTCATTGTTTATATTAAAAAATCCAAGACCATAAATAAAGAAATCCATTTTACGGAATACTAAAACTCGTAAATTTCAGTCAAATTTGAGCCCATAATTCTGCATATTTCCCTGGTTCAGTAATTTTTATGGCATGTTTTCAAAAGCAGCTTTGTTATTTATCCATTTTTAACACTTTTATAGGGTATCTAATTGTTAGTGTCATCAAAAAAGTAATATAGGCGTCATGTGCGCTTTTTGGGTCATACTTAAATGGTAAAATCAAATTTTAAAAATTTTCGCTCACTTAATAGATTCAATTGAAAATTAAAAAAGTGTCGATGTCAGAATGACCCTATATTTTCTTAGTTAAAAAAGATACAATTTTTTTTTATAGAAATCCCGTATTCTGAACCCCTAAATCTGCCGTTTACGGAGTTAGAACAAAGTTACTAGACCTAACTGCATTTTTTTAAATGGAACTGTATATTTTAATCCAAAAAAGATAGCATATTAAATTCTCTTTTCGAAATATAACACCTATGGATTGATTATATTGGTTTTCTAAGCGACTTGTTTAAACTTTAATATTTTAAACTACAGTAGAAATTTTAAACAAAAGATAATAGGTAGACTGAGCCAGAGGGTTTTTTTCATGTTTATAGGCCCCGCGAGGCTTTGGGGGGTGATAACATCGTTATTTCCCTTGAACTCTTGGTATGGCATCCCCAAAGTGTAGCTTTTAGGAAGGTGAAATTTTTAAACGTGTAATTTATTCATGCCCCCGGATCCTTTGGCACTTTGATTCTTGTTTTATGTCATTTAGGGGGTCGCCCAAAATCCTCGAACTCAATGTACCATACCAATATGGCGTCATAAAAGGGCCGCCATCATCGAAATGTGTAATTTTTCCCTGTGGACATGGATCATGTGCCTCACGCTGTTGTTTCGTGATATATGACAATAAACTGTAGACCAAAAAATTTAAACCGCCATACCTCTGGGGCATCCCAATGCCACCATAATGGGACGTTCATTGCTAAAATGACATTTTTCCCCATTATGGCGGCCCGGCGATGTCCCCCCGAGATGGCGTTTTGAAATTTTTTTTCTATGTTCATTGTTAACAAAGATCACGCAACGGCCCTGGGCAGGGCCATGTCCCAAGTGGAAAAAAAACCATTCATCGTGTGGCGAATCTTAGGCCCCCCTATTGGTATGGCATGGTTCGCGGCTTTTGGGAACCCTTCTTTACGACATAAATCAGAATCAAAGTGGGGGTTTTTGATCAAAGGGGAATTTTTAATTACGTTTAAATCCCTCCAAAAGCTACCTTTTGGGATGCCATCCAGAAAAAGTGGGAATAGCGTTTTGCCCCCAAAACCCTTTGGGGTGGGGGCATGCAAAACTTCGCCCCATAAATTTTCCTAGAAACAAAATAATGTTTTAAAATTCCGGTTTCAGTTTTTTTTTTGACGTTTTGTTTCTAAAACTTTAAAGCAATTTTTGAGAATAAAAATAGGGAATGTGTTTAAGACGACCAGACAGAAGTGCAAACTTCAACAAGACGAGATTCTCCATTATCCTTTCACAATCTAACGTCCAAAAATTCAAGACGATGAAAGAATCGATTCAAAAAAAAATACACTATGCATTGGGTCATATTTCAGTATCTGGTTTTTTTTTCCCGACTTCATTATGAGCGGTTCAGTCTCATTCAATACCCTACTACTATTTAAAGCTATCACATCATTTAATATAATATCAAATTTTTCAAAAAATTTTTTTTTTTAAATTAATACATAAAAATTGACGGGAAATGTAATAACATATATATATATATATATATATATATATATATATATATATATATATATATATATATATTATATATATATATATATATATATATATATATATTTATTTTTTTTTCTTGACCGTTTGCAATATTAAACTTTATTACTTTTTTTGGGGGGTTTTTTCGGTCATTTTTAAATAAAAATCAATGTTTAATTGACGTTTCGGTTTTTATTTAGTTAAACCATCATCAGAATATCTAAAAATATTTTTCTATTATTGTATTTAATTAACATGATGAATTTTGAAAAAAGTATGATTGTATATAATTTGTAAAGTAAACACTTACCAACTATATTGAAAAAATTACAAGCACTAGATAACATTCTACTACTTTTTTTGTTCGGTGGTTGATATAATACTGAAATTTTTATCTTTTTAAAAACTATGAACTAAACATTGGCATTACCTAGGTTAATTTATACAGTTTTTTTTTGGGGGTGAAAAAATCTGGGTTTTTCCTTTTATTATTTCTATTGCAACAATAAATTGTTGTAAATGGATTTAGACCCTCGTGTCTGTTCTGAAATTTACGGTATTGTGTTTTTTTTTAAGGGAATCATTTCTTTAATGTTCCTTTTTTATTTTCTTTCAAATTCCAAAATATTAACATTGTCAAAGTCAAAATTTGCAAGTTATCAAGTGCAATTTGGGGCTGTGTGGTTACTTTTAAAAGATATCTTATGCTTTTGATGTTCTTTAACTCTTTTTTTAAGTATTTCTTGTTTGGCCAATATATGTTTTTGTGCAATCACGGCAGTCGATTTTGTATATTAAATTTGTTTGATTAGGGTTTTCGATTGTAGGTTTAAGTTTTGTAAAAAAATTTTTTAGAATTTTGTTAGGTTTTTCTGCAATTTGTTTTTTTTGAAAGGGTTTTAAGAACATGTTTTTTTTTGTGTTATATCAGGGACATGGAAGGGGAAATATATTTTTATTTTCAGATGTATTTTACTGTCTATTTAAATTGTAAATTTTATTTACATACATACTTTCATACATTTATAATAGAAAAATATTTTTAGATATTCTGATGATGGTTTAACTAAATAAACCGAAACGTCAATTAAACATTGATTTTTTTTTAAAAAAATGACCAAAAAACCCCCAAAAAACAAGTAATAAAGTTTAATATATATATATATATATATATATATATATATATATATATATATATATATATATATATATATATATATATATATATATATATATATATATAAATTATAAATAATTTAATACATTAAAAATCAACCTGCTCACCTTAGTTTAATCGTACCAACACATTATCACAGCAGTATTCATCGGTTCATTGTTAAATGATTTATAAGTATTAAACGTAAGTACCATATCAAAACACTATAAAAATAAATAATGGCCACCTCGGGAAACCATTTTATTCGAGTATTAACGAAAATAAACTAATATGCGCCAACATAGGTACTACTTCTATTACAACAAACAACAAAGACTCGGTACATCAATCAGTCAGAGTCAGATGGTGGAGGAAACGCACCGTTAGAAGATCGCTGACCTGGTAGTCTATTTTAACGTTTTTCCAACCAATGCAATTTTTATTAGAGAGTTTTTGCAGCCGATGACGCAATGGACTCCTGGCATAAAATGTATTTTGAATTGAAAACCCGTCAAATCTCTTTCATTGCCTACTTAAGAACAACTCTAATTTTTTAAAACAATTGCAGTGTTTGCCCGTTTTAAACGTTTTTTCCACTTGCGCGCGCAAAGTACTTACTTTGTGCACGCAAATAAGTGCGCAAAGTTTAACATTGCGCACGGAAACTCTTTGCGCACTCATTTTCGTTCTGCATATTTGCCGTATTTATGGTCGATTTTTTAATGTATTAATAACTTCTGGATGAAACAATATTTAAAAAAGGGTCCACATATTCTTTTATGTGCTTTATTGAATTTTAGATACCTTTGGTGCTTAGTAAATATCCCATATCAATTTTCTTTATTATCATTTTAATATTTTTCCATGCACCATGTATTTCATAGACACCATGCTAAACAATAAAAAATCAAAATTTTTCTTGTTGCTGCAGCAACCAAGTACAAACATTTTCTAATGTCACGAGAGCATCAGAAAATTCGATAAAAAGTTTAAAATAAGTTTCTAAGAATGGAGGAAGAATTGTCAGACGATGTTTTAAAAGCGCAAGTTTGGCTAACTTAGAGCTCCTGTCGGCAAAATCAAAAGAAAAGTACGAGAAACAGTATAATTCATTTGAAACATGGTGTGAAGAAAAGGCGTTAGAACTTTGAAAGAGGAGGTACTTTTAGCCTATTTTGTCAAATTAAGCAAGAAATTTGGTCAAAATACTTTATTGTCAAAATACTCCATGTTGAAAAGTGTTTTAAAGATCAAGAAAAATGTAGATATCGGCAAGTTTTATAAATTAGCAGCATTTATTAAGAAACAGAATGTAGGCTTTCGGCCAAAAAAGTCAAGGATTTTTTCAAAAGAAGAAATACTACATTTATTAATGAAGCACCTGATGAAATATATCTTTTGATAAAAATTGCGACCATTTTCGGACTTGCTGGCGCCTGCAGACGAGAAGAACTCGCAAAAATGAAAACATCCGACATCGAGGACAAAGGCAACCTAATTGTTGTGAAGATTCCAGACGCAAAAAACTATACCTCACGTACTTTCGTCCTGTCTGAAGAGATCAACGACGGAAAGTATTTGTTCTTATATCGGAAGTATACAGCCTCACGGCCACCGACAACACATCATTTTTTTTTCGTATATTTCAAAAGGGCAATTTGCACACAACAATGCGTTGGGATCAATACATTTGGGAAGATGCCTTATGAGATAGCAGCATTTTAAAGTTGCCGAATCCAGACCTATATACCGGCCACAGCGTTCGGCGATCTTCTGCAACGTTACTTGCAAATTTCGGCATAGATATAAAGCGGTTAGGCGGTTGGAAATTGACAACGGTAGCCGAGGGATACATTAAAGAATTAACAGGCTACAAAAAGGGGTTAAGTAAAAACAAATTAAACTGCAACAAGCCAAAAACTCTCGAGAAGCCAGATGAAATGTCCTGTTCCACAGACGCTGTTCAATCAGCTAAAACACAAGATTTAGTCTTAACATCGAGCAGCGAACCATCATCGACGTTCCTAAGAAATCATTTGAAATCCTTCAACATCCAACTAATTGTACTTTTAATATTAATGTTGTTAATAATAATTAATAATATTGTTTTTTGTATAATCAGTTAAAATAAAAATTTACTTATTTACTTTGGATTTTTAATTTTTATTGGTATATTTCTAATAATCATATTCTTTAATAAAACGCTCGTAGAAAAAGTATTCGCAAGTAAAAAAAGTATTGTTCCTAATACTTGCGCAAAGTGACTTTTCCGCACTTAAAGCTTATCCGAACTCCGCTTCGCGTCGTTCGTCTAACTGCTTTGGCGTGCGGAAAAGTATCACTTTGCGCACTTATTAGGAAAATAACTATTTCCTACGACTGCTATGAAAACGCCGACAAACACACGGGAAACAAAACCTGAAAGTGACTAACTTTATACACCTGAACGATATTTTTCGCACGGTTCAGACTGTGTGAACGTCTCCGTTTAGGCGAGGAAATAAAGCACTGACCCTCCGAAATTTTTTGATCAAGTCGTATTGAGTTGGGGTTTTTGCATTCGCTTTCTAAAATTATGTAAAAAATGTATCTACTTTCTGTCATGTTTTTCGGCCAAATTCCATTTGTGCAGTGAAAAATGCATTCGGAAAAATGCATATTTTTAAGTCACTTAGAAAAAATTCATAACTTGGTTAATAACGCCTGGAATGGACTCAAATCCCGGGGTTTTCGAGGTCGCTAATCCCGAATTTAATATTCAAATTGGTCTATCGCCAACCTGGAGATTAACGAACTTAATGAACGTCATCTTGGATGCTTTTTCTGAAATTCATTTTTCTGATTCCAAATCTGGCATCGGCGACCATCCCTGGACACTAGTGCACCGGAACCTGGACCTGGACGTCATTTTTGGAAGTTGCTCTGTACAATTCGCGTAAATAAAGCAAAAATCTTATCAGGGGTTTTCTGAGGTGCTCTTCTCGAATCCGGCATCGGCGACCACCCCCGGACACCTGGTGCACAGAAACATCTTCAGTTGGTTGTTTTCCTGTAAAATTCGCGTAAACGAAGCAAAAATCGCACCGGATGGTTTTTTGGGGAGTACTTCTCGAATCTATCGATGGCCACCTTCCGGGTCCGGGTACCTAGTGCACCAAAATCTTGATCCTGGCATCGACCTCATCCTCGGGGCTCCCGAAAAACTTTACCCGGCCCTGTACAGCCACCTTAGTTATGATAATGACGAGGTAATCTCTCCTCCAAACTTTGCCGAGCGGCGTTTAAAATATATTAGGGAGGGTATTATAACTTTAAAACATCGTTGGACCGACTGCACAGGCCAATAATTTTTCAGGCCACCCTCGTAACTTTAAGATATAATTGAGCATTTTTATTTTTAAGAATTCCAGCAATTGGATGCATATAACCCCTACTCTTTAATTTTATTTGTTGCCATAAAATAACAAAATTTTTATTTTACAAAAAACTATATTACTATAAAACTTTATAACAAACCAGATAATTAAAAATTAAGCAAAACAAAATATATAGTACATATCGATTGTCTTAATCTATTGCAATAATTTTAGTAGTTTCTATAGCGATTTTGAAAAGTGAACTAGTGTCTCTAATAAAATGACTTAGACTTTTAGAGAAAAAACCAGAAGAAACACAAAAGGTTGCCTTTATTTATAGAAAATTTAAGTAGAGTGTTAGATATTCCCTTAAGACTTACTTTCCTCGAGCATGTATGATGTCAGACTGGAAGGTTTTCAAAAGTTTATTATATTGTTTTTAATAAACCAATTGTTCAACTTTTATTATATCATTTATAATTTTTAAGTCGTTTTACCGATTTGAAAATTGTAGTGAAATTTATAAATAAAATTATCTCCAAAATAATGATGAAAGTTTTCATAAAACTTTTGGTCATATTTTATAATTTGTGTTTGATACCTATGGCTATAGCTACAATATATGTGTTTCTTATGGGCATAAAAGCAAATTTTATAAACAACTGTCAATAGATTAGCATAACACAACCTAGAAAGGTGGAAAAGGTTTAAATAAAAAAACTGCGTTGTTTAAATTATGTCAGGTTCAGGTGTAACAGTTAGTGTTTTTTTTAATTCTCACTTTACGGAAAAAAATATTTCGAAAAATCATAACGGACAAAAAAGTGCCTGCAAAAAAAAACAAAAAGGGGTACATTAGCACTTCTATTTAAAAACAAAAAAACATCAGAGATCGACATACACAGGCTGTCCCAGAATATGACAAGTTCCCATAAACTTTTTTCCTATGACCCTCCCCTACAAATATACAGGTACATAACGGACGCCCCTGAAAATCGTTTTTGTTTAAATACCTTTTAAAATACTAGGCGTAATTTATTATTTTTTTAATGTGATGGTTACTAGATAAGTCTTCATAAAAATAAACCTATTAAATCATATTTGGCTTATTTAGTTTGCCAGGGACGGACTAGCTCTGACACAATAAGAGAATTTTTTTAACACCGTGTATGATAAAGGCTCAACAATATTATTTTTGGATAGCTTAAACCTTAAACTAAAAAAAGGTATTCTTGATTGACATCGATAAAATCAACTGTTTACGAGAAATAAAATATCATGGTTGGTAATTTTTTTTTACATTATATACGGTGTTTTCTAATTGTACGTCAATATTTAGGGAAGCAATTTTTGGGTCCATATACGAACGTCCTAAACGTCTTAACTTTTGAGATACAGGGTGATAAAATTTTCAAAAGTAAATCATTTATTATTAATATCTGTAACACTACTTTAGATATTTTAATGAAATTTGGCATAAATGTACTATATATCAAGAAGCATTTTTTAGTGTACAACATTTTTTTTGTATTTAAACCAGTGGCGTTCGTACAGAATTTGACCTGCCTATTTTGACAAATAAAAAAAAATGTGGTACAATAAAAAATGCTTCTTGATACATAGTACATGTATGCCAAATTTCATTAAAATATCTAAAGTGGTATTACAGATATTAAAAATAAATTATTTATTTTTAAAAATTTTACCACCCTGTATCTCAAAAGTTAAGACGTTTAGGACATACGTTCATATGAAGTTTTTTTTAATGGACCCAAAATCCTTAAATACTGACGTACAATTAAAAAACACCCTGTATAATGTAAAAAAAATACCAAACATGATATTTTATTTCTCGTAAACAGTTGATTTTATCGATAAATCAAGAATACCTTTTTTTAGTTTAAGGTTAAAGCTATCCAAAAATAAGATTGTTGAGCCTTTATCATACAGGGTGTTAAAAAATTGCTATTCCGTTTCTGGCAAACTAAATAAGCCAAATATGATTTAATGGGTTCATTTTAAGAAGACTTATTTATTAACCATCATATTAAAAAACTATTAAATGACGCCTAGTATTTTAAAAGTTATTTAAAAAAAATGATTTCCAGGGTCGTGCTTTATGTACCTGTATCTCCGTAGGGAAGGCTCGTAGGAAAAAAGTTTATGGGAACTTGTTATAATATTTTTGGGTTTTCTATTAGATTCCGAAAGATTGCCCACATATTCTGGGATATATAGTATGTTCGTTTTAATAGTGACATTAATTTTTGGATAATCATTATTTGTCGTAAATTTTAAATGTTTAAAGATTTTTTTAATTATTAAACAGTTTTATGTTTTTAAATATTGATGTATTAGATATTTAGATTGGTGTAACTTTACCTTTCTTTCTTTTAAGATAACTAAAATTAGTATTTACATTTAAGTATGTACTCAATAACATATTTTTAAATAAATAAATTATAAAACTTCTTTACATGTACTAAATTTTTAGGAATTTCTGTCAATGTTAAACTGAATTTTAAAAAACATATAAAAAATTATGTAGTTAACTTTCATCCAATTGTTATGCTCAGAGTACTATCTCAGGGAATAGAAAATTTTCCATTTTAAAATCTATTAATTTTGATTTAATTGAATCGATTATAAAATTGGGTAAATTCTTATCAGTATTTATTACCTTCAGTGTTTTTATTGCAACCATTATTTATATGAACAACAATTTTAGCACTCACTTCTATCTATGTTTTAGAAACAGTATGTACTATTTAAAAATAATAAGAATTATTCGTGCAATACTAGACAAAATTATCAACTTTATATTCCAAATCCATGTTCTACTTAAATAAAAAAATCTTTAATTTAGAACTCAAAACAAATAATTAATCATTTATCTGCTAGTATTAAAAATTAAGTTTTCATAAATTCAAATTGTCAGTAACAAACTTCCTATTAGAAAGGCTTTTTATGTATTGTCTAAATTCTTTAAGGATAACTTAGGGTAAATTTATTACATAGAACCATTTTATTGTCTTTATTCCTTATAATATTTTATAAGTTATTATTATTCTTTGCTATTTTCATATTTTTATTTTATTCTGCTTTGTCGAAAAGATGTACTATAATCTTATATGACAATAAAGTAATGTATTATTATTATTAATAGGAAATCATGCATAAATCATGCAATAATGAATGATTTTGTATACGTTAATAATACTCATAAATAAAAATCCCGAAAAGGCTGAAAAATCTGCCAATTTAAACATATGTATGTAAACTTAGTCTATACGTAATTATCTCTAAAACAAAACTGGTTATGCTTTTAGCTTGATATTTCAAAACTTCATGCTGATCCTCTTGTATCAAATCAGCACATCCTGTTTGATAGGCCGTTATCCTGGTGCATATGTTTACAAAAGAGGGACAACAAGATGGTATTAATTTGATTCCTTCTAAAATGACCTCTTTATCGGTTGGACCGTCAACCCCGCAACATGGCTTACAACCATGAAGCTTATTAACCTACAAGTTAGTGACATAGAATAGACTTACAATTACAAAATGATAATTTATCAATTATGTCTACAACTTGTACAGGATCATCAAACGAGGACTGAACAGGTAACAATAAATATTCAAAATCCCAAAATACCAAAGATCGATATTCTGCCAAAGTCTAGCGATAATATATACACAACATCAAAAAAGGTAATTTAAGAAAAACTAACACATTCAGATTTGGAGCAGAGCCAGATTCTTCTGTTTTTAGGTGCGACGGTGCGTATCTGTTTATGTATTTTTATGAAATATAAATCAGTAAAAACTGTTTTATTATTACACCTCAATATTTTGTTTAGGCTATTTTTTTAATGACATGGTAAGTGCTATGTTATTATAACTTTGTAAACTAAAGACTATTATAAACTTTGCCAAGTAACTTACATGAAAGTTTGGACCCAATAGGTACGTGGCACGTAAAACGCGACGTTTTTATTGATAGCTGTTGTCATTTTCCATGTGCTCTTATAGTTATTAAGGTATCAAGGGTATTATAAGGATAATAACGCTTGAGGTTGATGGTGTGTTTCTCGAGGGCCTTTGGCCCGAGGGATATACGTTGACCGAAAGCGTTATTATCCTTAATACCCGTGGTGCCTTCAACGTTTAATGTCCGACTAAATATTCTTTATATGAGAAAAATTTGAATGAATTTTGAATGTATTAGTTTAAACCAAATCAAGTACTAGCATTTACCTGAAAAAATTGTCGAAACGTAATTGTGGTAACCATGGTTCTAAGTTATTTGTCAATAAGACAGCACATAAAAAATAATTTTGCGATTGAGGCATAAAAATGTCCGAAGTAGTGGAAAATACCCATCTCCCCCAAGATATTTTAGTGAAAGCTGCTAAAGCTGAGCATGCGCTTGTGCCAGAAAAAACTAGGCGGATTTACGAGAAAGAATATTTCCATTTTGAGGCCTGCCTGACGGACCACTGCGTGGACCGTGTGGACAAAACCCTTTTGATGGCTTATTTTCAAGATTTGTCAGAGTCATATTCTCCAAATTCCGTTTGGACAAAGTTTTCAATGTTACGTAAAGAATTAATAGTTCATAAGAAGATAAGAAGTAATGAAAAGTTGATTTCTCTGCAACAGTTCCTGAAGCAACTTAGGAGAAATTATCAGCCTAAAAAGGTTCTGACTCGCGAACAAGTTATAAGTTTTTTGAAAGAAGCGCCGACTGAAAAATATTTGACAGATAAAGTTGCATTAGTGATAGGTGTATTCGGAGCTTGTAGAAGAGACAAGCTTGTGAAAATAAAGTTTTCCGATGTGCGTGATATGGGTCAGCATTATATTTATTGACATCCCACAAAGTAAAAATGGGCAAGCAAGGAGCTTTTTGGTTATTGATGACAGTGAAATGTGCGCAACAAAGTTAATTCGGGACTATGTGTCTTTGCGACTTAAAAGTGCACCCATTGATAGGTTTTTTTGTGCTATCGTGATGAACGATGTTCTGTGCAGCCTATAGGTAAAAATACATTTGGAAATATACCCTTTAAGATTGCTACATATTTGGGTTTACCTGGGCATTGTTTAAGACGTACAGCGGGAACAATTCATTCTGATGCGGGAGGTAGTTCCGAGAGCTAATGAGGTTAGGAGGCTGGAAGAGTTCTTCGGTAGCCGAGAGTACGTGGATGATAGTGAAAGCTCAAATTGGCTAATGCTTCCTGTAGTTGGGAAAATATTACTTCAAGTAACACAGCAACTGCGGTGGGGTATGGAAATGTGGAATTTTCCGGTCAGTTTGAAAATTGTACGTTTTACTTTAAAAAATCATTTTTATTATAAGTATATTGTGTAAGTATGTTTGTATTTTCGTAATAAATGCTTAAATGAAGATAATTTATTGTTTATTTATTGGTAAATTTGTAGGCCCTAGGGCGTTATTTTTTAATAACGCCCTAGGGTAATATTTCGTATTTAACTGACTTTGACATAATATTATTATTTGTCAAATAATATACCAGTCGGACATTAAAATGGTTAATTTTTTCTTCTATTGCAATTAGAATTGGACCTTTTTTTATTAATTCTTTAGTTAAAAATACCGTGTGGCCAATTTGACCGCTTCGTTTCGAGGAGTTGTGAATTTCCGCGCAATTTAAAATAAGATTTGATGGCAGTTCAATTCTTATTTTGAATAGAAAACTGATCGGTAAATTTTGATCTCGATGTTTTCGCTTCATACATAAGTTGCTACCGTAAAAAACGCAACACTAAAAAATATTTTTGTTATTTATTTTATACAATGATCGTCATTTTATACATAGTATCAAACAAAGGTTTATGGAAGTCCGGAGCTAACTGTATTGCGCAAGATCCAAAAGGCCTTTTCTCCTATACCTTTTACTTGTTTTACCCTGGATGCATGGATGAAATTTTTCTACAATACTGGCCTTCCATTAACCACAAGCCATGTGGCTTGGTCTAGTCTGTATATCAAAACATGCTCCATAGTTATAGTATACACAGTATTGGAAAAAATCGCTAGTTAATACTTACCTCTGTTAATTGTAGCCCCGACCTCCCCTACCGACGTCGAAAAAAATTGTAGGCCCCTAATTTGTTTCGTACCTATAGTACGTTCCACAATAATTCATTGATTTCTCGTTTTACCTGCTACTGTTAGTGGTAAAACTTAATAAATTTTACCCGTAAGTCGGACTTAAATTTCCTTTATTTATTATTGTACCACTTTTGATATTTATAGGTTAAAGGAAATTGTAGGTGTTTCATAAAGCCGGTTTTTTACATTTTTAATCGTTGTTTTCGTTTTATGCTACTTTTTAAAGTAAAAATTCCCATTTTGTGTTTTTACACAATTTAAATTTATTGGCATAAAGGAACCGCGTGAATTTGTGGACAGATTCTTTTAAATTTATTTTTAAATAGGCGTCTTGTTCTTTCTTTTAAACAAGCATATTGGTAAAAAATCTTATTTTCCTTCTTTGATTCTGCTCTTGGGCAGGGTTTGCAATCTGTCACCCTCAATGATTTTTCCATTGTATTTTATATTTCTTATTTGTATTGCTAATTTTATATTGCAGATATGTAGTTAATTCGTTTACGCGAAAACGGCACAATTTACGGAAAAATTTTACGGGACCAACAAGTGTCTAATTAAGTACTGCCTTTACAAACCAGTTTTTTAATTTTAAATTTCTAATCCCAGAAAAAGATACAGTTAAAAATATTAAGGGTTACAGATTTTAACCCTTTTCCAGAAGAGCATATTATTACAAATTTTGTTGTAAGAAAACCTTGGAAAAGTTTCACCCGTCTATTTTTATCCAACAGAAGTTTGGAACATTTTTTATGGGAACTTTTTTTTCGTATTTTCATCCAATCGCATGTAATATTAAAGAAACATACTGTATATAAAAAATATTATTTCATAGTTTCAGTTTCTAGTTAATTTTCGATTTAACTGTTATACATTACCATTTTTATTTCATAATTTTAAGTTTTAAGTAAAAGCTGGAATAGTTTTTTTTTTGTAATAGGTATTAAACGTTTTTTTTGTAAATATTTACAGATTTCATTGATGATGTTTTTACATACACGAAAATTTAACCAAGGTTTTATGGGGTTTTCCTTTTAGGCCGTTACACATACAATAATTATTAGTCCATATCACAAAAGTACTGAACAGATTTTGACGAAATCTTTACTGTTTCCTAAGTTAAAGTAAATATAAGCCAATACAAAAAAAAATGGTTAAAATCCAATAAATTGTTTATGAGAAATGCGTGGAGAAACATACCCACAAATATACATTTAAATACCTATAAAAGTTTGTATATTTGTTTGTAAGCTCTAATTAATATTTCATCATATGTGATTATACCGGGTGTTGCTCCGCCGAGCGGGACATAGGGAATCCCATGTAAATTTTGAAGTAGTCAAATATTGGCTCCCCTAATTATTTTAGAAAAAAATGCTAGAAGGATTTATTGAAGAGCACAATAAGTTGCACCCAAAATGAAAATTTGAGCATTTTTCAACCAACCAGTAAAGAGTAAACTGCTTAAATACTTCTGCAACGTAGTATCTCATTATGCACCCTGTACTCTAGAAATCAATAATAAAAACACCATATCGATTTATCAGTGACAATTTAGATCATTAATTTATAATGTCATTGCCAAAACTGAACAATTTCTATACGGAATTTCAAAAAGAATCCTCGCATTTCATTTTTTGTTTACAGTAATTCCAACCATGCACTCACAGTTACGCAAGACAATAAAACAAATTTGTCTACATTTAAAATCAATTTATGACGAAAATATCACGATTTAATCAAATGCTCAAATATTCTCTCCATTAACTGCCAGACAATAACCCAAACGATTATAAAACTCATTTCTTACGTTGGCTAGTTGGTACATCGATATTCTGGCACATTCAGCGGAAATAGCATTCCTTAGCTGGTCTAAATTTTCATATTTTTTATTGGTATGTTAGTTTTTAAATGTCCCATGAGAAAATCTTTTGCGAAAGATCCGGAGACCTGGCTGGCCAAGATATTTCGTGGTTCGGGCCTATGATGTCGTTATTAAATGCGTTGTTCAAGTATTCGCGCACAGCTCTGGTACTTGTGCTGGGCGCATCCATTTGATCAATCTCTGATTTTCAGATCAAGGTTGTTCAAAGCAGGCAAAATTTGTTCAAGTTCCAGAAAGTACTCGCATTCAAATTTCGGTCAGGAAAAATGGTCAAGGATATGGCCGAAAATTTCCCGCCAAAACATTAATTTTTTTGTGGATATTGAGTCCTTGTCTCAACAAATCGATTTTGGTTTTCGTTACTCCAGTACCGGCAATTTTGAATGTTGGGTTCGTTGTTCAATGTTAAAGTGCATTCGTCAGTAAAGCAAATATTTTGTAAAAAACCTCTGTCAGTGTTTGTCCTCTCCATCATCTCAAAGCAAAATTCCTTGTCGTATTTCTTCCTCTTAATCTTGGTGTCTTTCGTACTTGTAAGCGTGGTATTTACATCTTTTAAAATTCGAGATATTGTGGTGTGGTCTTGTCCAGTAATGTCCTCCAGTTGTCTCGTGCTAATGTTTCCTTCGGCCTCCTCTACACAAAGTATCACGTCTAAATCCCTCTCGTTTTGTACAATTTGTCTCTGATTTTCACATCGATTTTCTTCACATTTGCAATTATTGATTACTGTGCCTGTAGGTTTCAAATTTTTTATCGTCCGTTCTATTGTGATTTACTTGGTATTGGCCTATTGGGAAAATAGGCTGCAAACATGTCCGCTACTCTTCGATAACTATTTCCCTGATAAAACCATTTTTATAATAGTGATTTTTTCTTGATTTGAGTAGTTCATTATTTAAAAATGATGTGACATTATCTGACAACGAGTAAGAGGTTAAATAATTTTCTGGTATTTTATTATAAACTTCTAATAACACAGGGCGCGTAAGAAGATAGGAGATTCGTAACTTATTTTAGCATTTATCTCTTAGCTGGCGGATTGGGAAGAGCTAAAATTTGTACACTGAGTACAACCTTTCGTGATCTTTAAAAAATCCTAATAATATTTTTTTCTAAAATAATTAGGGAAGCCAATATTGGACCACTTCAAAATTTACATGGGATTCCCTATGTCCCGCTCGACGGAGCAACACCCAGTATATGCCTGTTTTATTAACCTTCTTTTTTTGGGCTCGGTTAAAAAATATTGGAATTGTTTTGTTAATAATGATAATAATAAATATGTTTCACAAATATGCGTTAAAAAAAAAAGAAAATCAAACGCTGGACTTTGAGAGAATATTGAATTTTTGTGTTTTGTCATTTTGGGCCGCTATTTATTGTTACTGTTTATTGTTTCCTAATTTAAATTGAAAATTAAATCAACTTTGTTGTTACTAAAAATAAATACAAAATTCTGTAATTTTTTACTTATTGGGCCCACTTCAAAACTTCTAGTTTTTGAGTAATAATGCCTCGCTCGAACCTAACCTCTAAACTGCACAAACTTTCCTAAAATAAAACTAGTTATAGCCATTTGAATGATTTTATTTAGTTTATTTTGAAAACCAAAGATGTTCTATCATAAAATCATTCAGTTTGGCTATAACCAGTTTTAAGGAGTAATTTTAGGAAAGTTTGGTAATTGTTTAGAAAGTTGCCACCTCCCCTATTTTGACCATATTTGGTATACGGGGGTTTTTTCGGACACTGATCACGAATCTGAATCATTTTTTCGGCAACGTTTTGTTTTCGAAATATTCATCATCAAAGTTAAAAATCAAATTAACGTCATTTTCTTTATATTTCGCCTTCTGTTTGCACATAATTTATAATTTTTAAACTAAATTGGCTCATAATATTTTAAACACTTTTTTAAAACCATTTTTTATGTTTACTTTACACCTTTTTTCCAATAAATTGCGATGCTTCACTTTCAAACGGGGCGGCAATGTTTGCTGAATAATTCTCTAGTGTATACATGGTTGCGGCGTTTGAAAGTGACAGTTGCAATTAAATGGTAAATAGGTATAAAAAAATATATAAAAACAGGTTTTTAAAAGGTGTTTATAAAGAATTGTGTGTCAGTTTAGTGTAAAAATCAAGAATTCTGTGCAAAAAGAAGGAGGAAAAGTGCAAATGAGGTTAGTTGTGGTTATTTTTGATGATGAATATCTCGAAAACGAAACGTAACCGATTTTTGGTAATTGTCTCGAAAGTTGTGGTTAGCCAGCCATATTTTTTTATAAAATTCCTAGTGTATATAGTTGCCCAAATTGGGGGAAAGTGGGGGGAAATTTGGAAACCAGTGATAAATATAGGAAAAAATTTTAAATGGGTAAAATATTTGTGCCAATTTTTGTTAGTTTTTGGTAATCGTTTAATAAGGTTTTATTTTAACTTGAGATTTTGAAAAAAACTTTGAAAAAACCTGAAACATTCAAAATTTTGTCAAAATCGGTGCATATTTCGTAAAAGTGACGATTTTTTTCAGATTCTGGGTAAAAACTTGGTTCAAAGCAACATTTTTTTTAGAATATGACCGAGTAGTCAATTTTAATTTTCTACGTTTCGGGTTTTTAGAATCATCATCAACTTTATTTTCTATGACGCCATATTGGATTTTACGCACCAAAAGTGCTTTTTTTTCTGATTTAACAATGTATAACATTTATAATTTAAGAGTTTTAACCTCATTTATTTCAAAAAACAAATATTTTCTCAGTTGGCCGTTTCCGGGGAACGTCTTTTTTTTTTTAAACAATAAAATATTAGTAATTGGAAAATAGATAAGCTGAACAGATATTTTACAAAATGGGTTTCCGAAAATGCCAAATTAAAATTTTTCAAAAAATTTGGCGCCCCTATTGTTTATGAATCTCATCAATTTTCCTATGGGCATATGGGTTTTTCCCACCAAAATTTTGCTTTTTTTTTTTATTTTAACAATGTATAACATTTATATTTAGGAGTTTTAATCACCTTTAAAAAACAAATATTTTCCCTTGGCCGTTCCCGGGGAATGTCATCTAGCCCTCATTATCAAATTAGCTATCGTTTTTAAATTTTTTTTAACTTTTAAAATGGTTAATTTTTAAAGAAAAATTGATATTTTCAACGATTTAAACAATAGAAATGTTAATATAGCTGCCAAACGTATTTGACAATTTTCCTGAAAAAGGAGCATCCCAAATAACATAATTTCAAAACTGGTACAAAATTTTTGAATTTTTAAGTTTAAAAAAACCACCCTAAAATGGTTTAAAAAAAATGGAGATCTTAGGTAACCAACATTTTTTTTGAAAATCCAACATCTTTAGCCAGGGATGTTGATGGAATTCCACATACCTAAGTCAACCATTCATAGGGTAGTTGGGACTATTAAAAAAAAAATCTTAATATGTTGAAATGTGGACAACATTTTGTATTTAAGGGAGTTATTTTACATTTTATTTTAGAGGGGAAAATTAGTTTAGCCCTTTTCATTTTTTGTTTTCCTTGTTTCAATTAACTTTTATGTAGTTTTTTTTAACACGGGATTGTTATAGCTTTTCAAAAACATATTTCTTAAAAAATCTTTTAGCTTTTCTATTTTAATTCTAATATTTTATTGTTTACAAAAAAAATACGTTCGCCGGAATCAAGGCCCTGAAAAATATTTTCTTTTGAATAAATGAGTTATAAACTCCCAAATTTTAACATGTTATACATTGTTGAAATCAAATAAAAGCATTTTGAAAAAAATAAAATTTTTGGGGTCCTATGAAAAAAAAAAGTTGTGATGTTCTAAAAAAAAAAACTGAAAATAAAAATTACTATTTAATTCCAAATTGCTTTAAAAAAAATTTTACAGATTTTAAAATTTTCACTTATAAAAATATCCGATTTTTTGAAAATCATGTTTCAGGTTTTTCAAAATTTCTCAAAAACTGAAATAAAACCATGTAGTGGGGGGGATTGGCATAACATATTGTCAAAACTCCCCCCTTTAACCGTCTATCTATCGTGGTTTCCAAAATCCCCCTTACCCTTCCCCACCAATTTATGGTTGCGGCCACGTTGCGGCGTGTTAAAGTGGGGGTTTGCAATTAAATGGAAAAAGGTGTAAAATAAATATAGGTAAAACAAGTTTTTAAAATGTGTTTGTAAAATATTGTGTGCCAATTTAGCCAAAAATCAATAGTTTTGTGCAAAAAGAAGGAGGAATAGTGTAAATAAGGTTAGTTTGATTTTCAACTTTGATGATGAATATCTCGAAAACGAAACGTTGCCAAAAAAATATTATCAGATTCGTAATCAGCCCCCAAAAAACCCCCGTATATCAAATTTGGTCAAAATCGGAGTGCATGCAACTTTCGAGACAATTACCCGATTTTTTCAGATTCGTGACCAGCGCCCCAAAAAACTTGGTATACCAAATTGGGTCAAAATCGAGTGGGGGCAACTTTCTAGACAATTACCGAAAGTTTAATCATTTTTGAGTTGAGGCCCGTGTGGGGCCTTATAACTTAGAAACTTAGTTTCGGTAATTGTCTCGAAAGTTGCCTCTCTCGATTTTGACCAAATTTATATACGGGGGTTTTTGGGCGCTGATATGAAATCTACAAAAAAATACTTTACGCAACGTTTCGTTTACGAGATATTCATCATCAAAGTTAAAATCAAACTAACAATTTTCTATATTCCCCCTTCTTTTTGTACAGAAATTACTTGATTATTACACTAAAGTGGCAAACAATATTTAATAAACACCTTTTGAAACCTTGTATTTTTATTTATTTTACACCTTTTTTCCATTAAATTGCGAACTTTCAAGTTCAAAGGCAGCAGCTACATTTGTTTACAAAAAGGCTAGTGTATACATGGTTGCCTACACGTTGCGGCTGTGAGAGTGGAGGTTTGCAATTAAATGGGAAAAAAATGTAAAATTAATATAAAAACAAGTTTTAAAAGGTGTTTGTGAAATATTGTGTACCAATTTGGTGTAAAAATCAAATTCTGTGCAAAGAAGGAGGAATAGTGTAAATAAGGTTAGTTTGATTTTCAACTTTGATGATGTATATCTCGAAAACGAAACGTTGCCGAAAAGAAATTTTTGCAGATTCGTAATCAGCGCCCCAAAAAACCCCGTATACCAAATTTGGTCAAAATCGGAGAGGAGGCAACTTTCGAGACAATTACCTTAGTTTCCGACAAAAATTTATGTCAAAAAACCCTGTATAAGAAATATAAATAAATTTGGCGGTGGGCCCGATAAGTAAAAAACTATCAAAAATAATACCAATTACCTTAAGTCTGGAGAATGTTTTATTATAACCTCTATAATGCTCCAAAAGGAACCTTATAGCTTCCTCTCTGGTCTGCCCAGTATTAAACGTATACACAAAGACCATTATCACGTCACAAAAGTGGAAAGTAACATGAGTACAAAGAAGAATCGCAAAGACGCAAAAATACACTGGTCCTCTTCTGGTCCAAATACCACACAATCCCATACATCCAAATGAAAATTGCAATATTGAAAATAAAACTTGTTCGACGCGCGCATCTGACACTGGGTTGGGTCTGAAATCTTTGCCGCAAAAATTTATCAGATCGAAAAACTGAAAAATTGACAAAAAAATCAGTCCGATACAAGTAATGTTGAGTACGTAAAAAGATATTTCCCTGTGTTTAATTAAATGTTTTTTACTCATGGTTCCGAAATTTAAAAAAATGATTTAGTAAGTTGAATTGCAAACGACACTCTTTGGATCGGTAATTTGTATTTTTTAAAAAATTATTTGTCAAACAGTCAAAGCCTACTAATGGTTTTGTTTTACGCTGGTTAGACATAGCCTACTAGTCACAATGGCTTGAACACTTGATAAAATAGTTATTTGTGCAACCAGTTGGGAAAAATACTATTTTTCGTAACAAGCAGATTTCTGCGAGTTATGAAAAATGGTGTTTCTAATTTTGAATCTGATATGATGCTTTTTAATTAAAGTTTAAAATATAAAAAAAATCTCAAAACTCATTGTCGTTGTCAAATATTTTACTTTTCATCACTCAGTTGCGAAAAATTTACTTTTCGTAACTAGTTATGAAAAGTAAGATATTTTACAATGTCAATGAGTTTTGAAAAGTGTTACTTAAAATGTCAAAATTTGAAGAAATATCATTTTTCTAGTACATCATTTTTATCGGACTTTGTAAATATAATTATGTGTACTTTACCGGGGTATTTAAAAAATCCGCCCCTGACCTACTATTCATTGCGCAAACTCCGCGGGGCCAACCCCCCTATTCCGCTGCCCTGCACGCCTGGACAATTTTGTTCTACAGTATTGGGCTTCCATACACCTTTAAACTTCCCTGGGTAAGACTCATAAAATAGATATTTACGTTATAAGGCCGGAAAATGAACTTTAACAGTATGAGTGAGATGTTTACGGACGAGGCGACGAAGAAGCAGAGTCTGGAATTTCGAAACGAGTACTGTAAAGGTTTTTCGAACAAATAATGTACAATATTTTATTTCATACTGTACTGTCGATATCTACGTTTTGAAATAATAACGTATTTTTAACCGGCTTCGTATATCTACAAAATAAATAATTGTCTGCTTTGGAAACGGATTTAAGATTTTTGTTTACTGGTGGAAACATTGTCAGTACTGCCAAAAAATTTAAATGTGACGAAAAGATTGCGTTGATATATCCAGGAAACGCAACAGTCCTGTTTTTATTTATGTCAAGGTGAAAAGTAAAATCAGTTAAAAATTAGTGTTATCATTTTTGGTAAAATAATTGACGAAATAAAGGAAGATGGTGAAAATCTGATTCCTGATGAAATTTATTTAGGTATAGAGTATATTGAGTATGTATGGCAGAAAAAGGATTTTTTATCAACAAATGCTACAACAAATCTATATATATATATATAATTTGCTAATGTGGATATATTTATATGTAGGTAGGTATATATATATTTTTTTTTATCTTGGGATAGTCCACGAAGGCTAATACCTAATACCAACGTACCGTGGGTGTCTTCATTGTGGTGAGGGGAGTTTGTTCATACGGGACTTAAATTTTTGGAGATTGGGAGGAGAAGAAAAAACATCTGCGGGCAGCAGGTTCCATAGTATTGACACTCTAGGGATGAAGAAACAGGGGAAGTTCGGGGCCTCTCTAACTGAACAAAGGATGCATAAAAAATTGCACTACGTGTCGCTCTGTTGGGAGCTGCAAGAGAAGGAATTATACTGGCCAACCCTCTGAGCACAAGCCGTGAAAATACCTATGAAGAGCGACAGACCCCACAGCTCGACGGTGGGCAAGAAGAGGAACCTTTCTGTGAGAGTTGGATCATTAATAAGACGAACGGCTCTTCTTTGAATGGAGTCCAGAATGCTAAGTGTTGTGGGGCCATTAACATGAGAACAATATTCTAAAAGAGTCTGATTTGGGATACATACAGAGTGTACAGATTGGGAGAAAGAAATATTTTCGGGTTCGAAAGAGGAATCCGATCTTTTTTGAAGCTGCCGAAGCTATGGATGAAATTTTTTGTGCCAGTTGAGGTTATTCTCAAAAGAACGCCGAAAGATTAAACGACCTTTGTTCTGCAAAAACTTGGCCGCTCATATGGGGATGAGCAATAGCAGACTTTTTTCCGACAGCAACTGACTGTGTTTTCAGGCATTAAACTGAACAAGGATTTTTGGCGCCCCAATCTAAGATAAGTTTGGGTCTTTGAAAAGTTCTCATTGACCCGCTTGTTTTCAAAATCGGGATTACACGGTGGCTTAAGAAATTGAATGCTAGGTGGAGGGGTACTATCGCAGCAAAACTATGAATGGGGTTGATTGTGGAAGAAAGTCTTAATGTGTAGAAGAAACAGCGTGGGGTGCCAGCACTGGGTCCTGGGGCACTCCAGCATTAATTTGGTAGAAGCTGGAGGAATGACCATCTACACTAACTGATATACGTCGATTAGAAAGAAAACTGGAAAGCCAAGAGCAAAGCTTAGGTGGAAGACCGTAAGAAGGAAGTTGGTTAAGAAGCCCATTATGCCAGACCTGATCGAAAGCTTTGGATATGTCAAGAGCAACGATCTGGGATTAGTCAAGAAACTCAAGGGAGTTGTTCCAGTTGTGTGAGATAAAGGAAAGAAGATCAGCTGTGGATCTACTGTGACGGAATCCATATTGTCTATCATGTAAGATCTTATGTTTTTGCAGATACTTTAAGATTTGGGAATTAATTAATTTTTCCATTACTTTGCAAATAACTGAAAGAAGAGATATAGGTCTATAGTTAGAAGGGAGACTTTTGGATGCTTTTTTGGGGAGAGGTTGCACACGTGCAGCTTTCCAACTCTCCGGGAAAATGCCCGTGTCGTAAGAGATTCGAAAGAGGCGAGTTAAGATAGGTGCAAGCTCAGGAGCACATTTTTTTAAGACGATTGCTGGTATGCCATCCAGCCCAGACGATTTTTTAGTATTAAGAGAAGAAAGAATACGCTTGATCTGTTTGACTTTAAAAATGATATCGGACATTTTATGAGAAACAGGGACAACTGTTGGAAGAGGAAGAGTAATAGGAGGATCAAGCGTAGAATTGGCAGCAAATTGTTTGGCAAATAGTTCGGCTTTTCCTTTGGAGGTAGAGACAATTCCATCTTCAGAGATTAGGGGTGGAAAAGAATTTGTGCAAAAGTTCTGACTAATATTTTTGGCAAAGGACGAGAAAGCTTTACTGCCATTTGAGCAAGAGAGAACTTATATATTTATTTGTCTGTCCACGTGATTCTGAAGTTATGGCTTGAGCTAAAATCATGAAATTTGGCACAGTGGTAGTCTTTAGCAGTGGCTAGAACCTAACGAAGCCCGTTTTTTGAATTTCGCCCCGGGGCAAAAATAGGAGCAAAAAAGTGTTTTTTTACCGTTAGCCGTACGGAAGGCGTCTTACGGAGACAGGGGCTACTTAATATTGTCTCTCGCCTGGCGGAGACAGGCTTTTCATCTAGTATAGTAATAAAATTGTCCGGAAAAAGGTGGCGATTATAACCTACTCATCTGTGTAAACTAATGGCAATTTACTATGAGAAAATTAAAAGGAAACAAAGGAACACATTCGAAAGAGCAATTTTATGGATTGATTGTGGCTTTTTAACGTAAAAATCAAAGTGATATTAAATTTAGGCTTGCGTTTTTAAAAACGGGTTAAATTTTTCATCATATATAAATTTTAAATTATCTTGATATCTTTGCATTTTTAGCAAAAATACAGACTGGCTAAACGAAACCGAGCGACGGTTCTTTTTTAGTAATTTTCATAAAACTCAAAACAGACAACTTTGGCGTTTTTTGGATATCATTGCCATGCACACTTTTTAACATTTTTTACATCTTTGTCGTATGAATATGCTGTACTGGTTGCATTGAGATTAGTCTGTTAGATGGCGCCAGGATCGTTTAAATCTCACTTTAATTTTACAAAAGTTTGATTTATTTTCTCGGTGACTCTTCGTCGGTCGTATCTTGGTTTACATCAAATAAGATCATCTCCATTAAGGGTAAAACATGTAGTCGTGTTAGCCACATCGGAGGATTTCATCCTGTGGGACAATTTAAGTGCCACCCATTTTGGATATTCATTACTTTTTTGTACCCTAACCGATTTTAGCCATTTTTGGATGGGTGATAAAACAGACATTTTTTTATTAAAATCTATTTTTTTTATGAAAAGGTACAGCGTGCGCCAAATATATTGTAGTTTTTGTAAAGTAATACAATTAGGGTCGTTGCGTGACATTATGAATTGTTAAATTATTTTTCGTACTTTTTGTTCACAAATTTTTGAAAAACCAATTGCTTTTTAAATTATTTTGATAGTCTAATCGGATCGCTTTTAATTAATATTTTTCTTAAACGTAACAACATATCGGTTGGAGATGTTTTATTTGTAATAATGAAGTAGCAGTGCCTAAATCAACAAATTATATTGTTTTTAAGGTTACATGTCATTTCGTAACGTGAACAAATTTTCCTACGTTTGATTAAGCTATGACAGTTTACTGTTTGTGATTTATCATGTCTGAAATATAATTGGGAAAAGTAAAAAGCCACTTTAACTAACCGGAATTAACCATGACCGACCAGAACTAAGGGCTTTTGAATTTCTCCAAATTATTCCCACGTTTGATTAAGAAATGGAAAAGTTTACTGTTTCTAATTTTAGTGATCTATCACCTCTAAAATATGATTGGGGAAAATAAAAAGCCGCTGTGACTAACCATGACCGACCAGAACTGAGGCGTTCTCAAATTATCCCCACGTTTGATTAAGCCATGACAGAATTGGGCCTAAATGGAAAAGTTTACTGTTTCTAATTTTAGTGATTTATCACGTCTAAAATAGATTGGGGAAAAAAGCGCTGTGACTAACCAACCGACCAGAACTGAGGCTTTGAATTTCTCCAAATTATCCCCACGTTTGATTAAGCCATGACAGAATTGGGGCCTAAATGGAAAAGTTTACTGTTTCTAATTTTAGTGATTTATCACGTCTAAAATATGATTGGGGACAATAAAAAGCCGCTGTGACTAACCATGACCGACCAGAACTGAGGGCTTTTGAATTTCTCCAAATTATCCCCACGTTTGATTAAGCCATGACAGAATTGGGGCCTAAATGGAAAAGTTTACTGTTTCTAATTTTAGTGATTTATCACGTCTAAAATATGATTGGGGAAAATAAAAAGCCGCTTTAACTAACAAGAACTAACCATGACCGAGCAGAACTAAGGGCTTTTGAATTTGTCCAAATCATCCTTACTAAAAAATGTCATTTTTAATGCAGGATGATAAAATTTTAATCAAAAGTTTAAGAGAATCCCATATTTATGGGAAATATGCCAACAACTGCTTTGCAGATTTAGAACTAGAGAGCAGATCGAAAAATATGGTTTAGCGACGAAAAGTTATTTTTGTTATGACAACCTAAAAATAAATGGAAAACTCATGGAAAAGTCTTTTAATTCCACGACAACATTTTGCTTCTTATGGTTATCGGTAGATGTATCGGTTACAGGAAAGACTTCTATTATTTTTGTTAATACATTTAACTCTAAGATCTACCAGGAAGATATTTTAGCAAATATGTTGCCTAAAATTGGGAAAACTTGTAATGATTACATATTGCAGCAACATGGCGCCTCTTGTCACACTTCGGAGCAAACATTAAATTTCTTCAGGAACAAAATGCCGACTTCTTTAAGCCAGAATACTGACCTCCTTAGAGTCCAGACCTTAATCCGGTTGATTATTGTGAGGACTATTAGAAAATATGGTTTATTATAACCATACGTTTGACACAGTAGCGCAGCTTAAAGCAACATTGTTTTTTTATTTTTGGTTGCAGTTTGATTTTTGTTTGTAAAAGATACTAAAACATTTTGAAAACCAAAAGAAGCTCTGTTTGTTGAAACTTTTTTTACCACATTTTTGCGTAATTAATAAATAAGCCATTAATTTTTCCTTAAGTGTAAAAAATTTATTGTCAATTTAGTTACTGCTATATGATTATTATGAAAATGTTGTGACACATATAAAAATTATCTAAAATTCTTAGATGTTTTATACAATTAATTTAAAAAATATATATTTTAAGTTTGTTTCTTTATATCATTATTAACCTTTAAATACTACTAGCCTCCAACTTTGTAACTCTAATAATAAAAAGCATTACCAAAACAAATCTATCTACCTAAACCTGTATCCCCTATTAATAGAATTTACCTTCTTTCACTTCTTGTTTCTTCAACACTTTCCCGAACATTATTTTGGTAATAAACATAATCAAAGTTTCTACTACCAAAACTTGGTAACAATATTGATGGGTCAAATTCCATATTTCACAAATTTTAATAGACACTTTTGGTTACTACTCGTAGTTACAGTTATATTGTCATACAATATCACTCCACAGACAGCAAAGGTTTTAAATTTGTACTTACCAGAGAAGATAAGGCGAATAAGCAAACAGCTTAATGTAGAAAAATCTTTTGTAAATACATTAAGAAGCAATGCAATCCCATTAATGATAAACAGTTTAAAATCGGTGAATATCCGAAATCTAATAGGAATATGATATAAAAACGTAGTTTAAAAAAAATATATCGACTACAAAAAAAACTCAAAATTAAGGGCGTAAAATTGCACTTTTACCCCCTAGGGCGAAAAAGTAACAAAAGCGCCCGCATTTATTAATTTATGTTTTACCTATCTATTATTGATCTATAATACCTTAGAAACGGAATATGTTATGATAGCAATAATACCTGCTATCACACCTAGGGCATTATAAGCGGGTATTATGATAATGCCCGCTTATAATGCCCTAATGCGCTAATATGGAAATTTTATTGCTTATCCAATTTTATTTCTCTCACAATAAAGATCAAGTTTATACAAAAAATATTTTTTTCTTTAAACAATACTAAAAATTAAACTTTATTTCCAAAATAAAATTACAATTTTGAAATGTCCCGAAAATGTAGCTGATCCCACTATAGAATGGTCGGTGTTTTTTGTGATGGTAGCAGCGGTGGTAGCACTAACCTATTTTGTATAGAAGAATTTTCAATAGTCGATACGGAATTAACCTCGGAATTAACTGAATTGGCAATCATTTTGGCTACTTTGTTTTTGGATGAAATACTTTCTTCTATATATCCTTCAGCTACTGAAGAGCTTTTCCATTTCCCATGTTGTTTTAGCGTTTCAAACGAAGCACCTGCCTCAACAAGTAAAGTTGACGATGTGCGACGCAAACAGTGGCCGGTGTAAGCTGCATTATCCAGTTTTAAAAATTTTGCGATCAATGTTGGGACGCTTCCTATGGTATTTTTTCCAATGGGTTGTACTGTACATCGACCTTTCTATAGGTAAGAAAGAATTTCGCTCCTTTATTCCAGCTGGTCTTAATGTTGTGTACTTTTTTATTAAATTTAAAGGCCTAAATCTTCTTCAATGATAGTAAAACTTTTTGAAGTTGAAGTTTTAGTTTCTGGTACCTTTATAACCAAGACTGTTCCTCTATCTTCAATGTCATCAATGGTCATTTTGACCAACTCATCTCGTCTTAAACCTCCAAAAACACCCATTACCAATATGACTTTGTGTACCAAGTAGATATCATCAGGAGCCTTCTTAATAAATTTTAATATTTGTTCTCCTTTCAAAACTTTAGACTTTTCGGGACGTATCCTTTCGACTTAACTTTTAAAAAGATATGAGATGATGGTATTGGAAATGTCTATATTTTAAGACCATCAACGTAGACCTTAGGTGGGAATACTTGGTCAGAGAGAGTTCGGACTGTATTTTTCCGACTAAAAATAATAAAGTTTGTTAAACATATGTATTAAAATAAAATCAATAACTTACCAGTTCCTGGAAATATGCCATTAAAACGTTTTCGGTTATTTGAAGAATTGCGTTCGCATCTTTCCAAATACCAAATATGCCATACTCCGATCATACTGTTGCCTTGATTTAACTGGCAAAAGATTTTCGGTCGCTTTTATGGCCTTTTCTCTTATATTTTGTGGAATTTCTTCCATTTTGAGCAAATCGTTAAATAAAAAATGCCAACTGACTAACTGACAAACATCAAAGTCAAACTTAACACCAGTCAATCTACTTACGTATACAGGTACAGGTGCAAACTTATTTTTATATTGCAAAAATAATGTAATTATATTGAAAAACTCTTTTTGGGTAAAACATAAAGCAAGCACCACGGGCTTTACTGATATAAGCCCATCAGGCAATTATCAGCCCTCGGGCCAGAGGCCCTCGGCATTTCGACCTTCAGGGCATTATAGTCCCAGTAACGCCCTTGATACATAAATAGCTATTATAAAACAAAAATAAAATTAAATAAGGCCACCATTTTTACTACAACAATTTAACTATTTAACGTTATGTTAAAAAAATAAATTGTTGTACTGATTACCATTTAAAACATTAAAAAATAGTAAATTTCCTCCTGCCAATTCTTTTTGATGTATAAGATCAATCCCTTTAATGGTAACATTTTCGGAAGAGTCTGTGGTGCTGAAACTTTTTTTGGCTATTTGAATTTTATTTTGTACGAAATCTTCGAAATAACCCATGCCCAGAATCGAGGACCGCCAAACCCGGCGTATTTTCCCATTTATACTACCTTTCTCTTTGCTCGCCGTTTTTCGCGCACGACTTTCAGAGACTTTTTCACCAATTCTCCACCCTCTGAGCGAAAAATTTAAAATATGGAGAGAAACCTTTTAATTTCTTCATTTATATGCCGTTTTCAGAATTAAAATATATTTATCCATCTTAAAACGGTGAGCCTCTCAAAAAAGCCCTTAAATTTTTTACGACCACTAAATCGAAAACTATAAATCCGATAGAAACCATTTTCCGCGTAGTTAAACATTATTACCTCGTATTTCCCAAAAAATTACCCCCTAATCTTTATACGGAACGAAGATATGATTTTTTGAAAAAAGGTCAATTTTTGGAGTTTTTCCGAAATTTCTAGGCGGGAAATGCTCGGAGAAATTTTTTAAAAAAAAAACTTCGTATGTTTTTTAGTTCTCTAAAAAAGTTCCATTGACACCATCGCGATATCTCTAACAGTTTTTGAGTTATACGCGAAAAACTGAAAAATTACTCTTTGTTTACAGTTTTTATTGTTTAAACAATTACTGTAAACAAATTCGCTGGGGACAAACCCGAGGTTTTCATCTATTTACCTCGTTTCAAAAGGTGGCACAGTTGTTTCCGGCTAAATTTAAGTATAAAAATGAGCTAGTTTTTGCTGTATTAATTGGCCTACTAACATTATAAAGTAATGGAAAAATTAATTAATTCCCAAATCCTAAAGTATCTGGAAAAAAACAAGATCTTACATGACAGACAATATGGATTCGTCAAAGTTTCCAGTATTTCTTTTTGGGGTCCACCAAGAACGTAGTGCAACTTTTATGCATCCTTTTATAGTTCAACTAGAGAGGCCCCGAACTTCCCGCTTTCTTCGTTTCTTCATTCCTAGAGTGTCCAAACTATGGAACCTGATACCCGCAGAAGTTTTTTCTTCTTTTCCCAGTCTCCAAATATTTAAGTCCCGTGTGAACAAACTTCCTCTCACCACACTTAAGACACCCACGGTACGTTAGTACTTAGGCCTTAGCCTTCCTGGACTGTCCAAAGATTTAAAAAAATATATATATTATATTTTATGAAATAAGGGTATTTTTCTCTAAAGCAGTTTTCAATTTTTTGTCATACCCTGTATATCCTTTGACTCTTCATAAAACTATCTGTTGCAAATATAGTTTAGGACTATAAACCAACTTTTATGAAGAATAAAATTTTCTGACAAATAACAAATTTAAAAAAAGTCCTATTTGTTTACACGTAATGGACCATATTGTATATGTTCAAACAAAGTAATATAAGTTGTTGGCCAAACAAAGTTTATTCATTTGTTTTTGTTTTATTATGTACAATGTACAGACAGCAACGCAATTAATTAAGTTTCATGAACTTTTAAGAAATAGGCACGTATAAATATTTGGTTTAAAGTAATAATGTTTTTATAGAAATAACATATTTTATATGTTTAATCTAACCGTTTAATTTTTCAACAAATATAAGATTAATTTCACCGGGCTCTAGCCTTTGATCAGGGTAGAGCAAAATTCCATTTCGGTTAATGTCACTAACCTTCATATGGACCGGCAAAGGGTATCAGATGCGCAGTTCAAAAGTTAGATTTTATGGGCGAAAAAATGTGTCCGTGCGCTGTGGCGCTAGTCATCGCTTAAGGTCTCAAATCATGCGCAGAATGGACTGCCAGCCCGATTTTATTTACACGTTTGTCGCCGGCCAGTTCCGTACTGGCCGCTTGTGTGAGATTTTTTAGTTTCTGGACTGACTTATTTTGTGTTTATGATTTCTATAAATTTATAGATTCTAAACAAGTTTTACTGTTTTATTGACTGATTTTGTGTTTAGTGGTTGCATTAATACATTCCTTTTGTTCATAAAAAAATTATAAACTGTTTTTTGGTGATACGGTTAGAAAGCGAACATTGGTGCAAGAGAGAAAGAATAGCGGTATACCTTGCTCTGCGTACTGATTGGTCGGCTTTTCCCCGTCGACCAATCCACACGTTGGAGCCACGGAGAAAGGTTATACTATAAATATTTTTTCTCTTTTGCACGCTTACTCGCACTGCCAAAGGGCAAGACTGCCTCTAGTAGCCCGTTTTATATAAATACATTTAGGATGTTTACAATACCTTATTATCGCTATCGAAAACATAAGTTCAAGCAAAAAAATAGTTAATGGTCTTTCTACCAACATTTTTCCCTTCTGTTCATAAGTATGTTCCAATCTCGCAAAAATCCGTTTATTGTACACCCATATGCTTCAAGTCCAGTCAAATAAACCCTTTTCCAACCGGGGGGGAAAGAATTACATGACCCTTTTCGACCCCCAAAAACAGAATCCTTTAAATATACAGAAAGCGTTCAAACATTGTCGTTTTTGAACTGACATAAAACTGTGTAAAGAGACACGCGTTTAATGGATTCTAACAGTTTCAAAAACGTTTTACGGCGGTACAAAAACTGGGTCTTAAAACAAACTCTATTTTTTATAGCCCCTATTTTTTGCTATTTAAATTTTGTAATAATAATTTTGTTACCTTTTTGTTTATATTACTACCTAACTTAATTCATATAGGTATGTATAGAAATGCAAAATAAAAAAAATCAGTATCTAAATCTAGAAAAAAAATTGTGCAATTAGTTGGAAAAACACTATTTTTCGTAACGAAAAAAAGCAAAAGAATGTTTTTGAAAAAAGGTTTCCAACACGTTTCACACAATATTTTTTCTAATTTTGAATATGATATGATTCTTTTTAATTCAAGTTTAAAATATAAAAAACTTTTTAAAACTCATTGACGTTGTCAAATATCTTACTTTTCATCACCATTTGCAAAAAAATTTACCTTTTGTAACTAGTTATGGAAACAGATATATTTGTCAATAAGTTTTGAGAAGTGTCACTTTAAATGTTAAAATTAAAAAAATATATATTTCATGAATATAATTAATGATTTATAAAAAATCTAAGTCCGGCACTGATCCTTTATTTCAAATACGCATGCTGGATAACCTTATTGTTTGTTTAGTGCGCGCTAGCGTAAACTTGCCATAAATGCGATTAGTGATTAAAATCTAAAGTTAGGTTATCTATAGTTAATGTTCAAATATCAAGTTGGAATTTTTTTCGGGGGAGGGGTAACAGTAAACCTGTTGACTACCCCCTCGCTTCCCATGCGAGAAACTTAAAAAAAACGAAAACCAATCATGACATGTAACCTTGATTGATTAAATATTTCTCTGCGACTTTTGCTTTTTTCATATTAAGAAGACACAGGCATACTTGCTTTTAAAATCCAAATTCAAAAATCCGGCAGTCAAAAATGATTTTATACTCAGTTTTCTACTTTTTCTGCACCATTCATTTTTTAATAACTCTAAAACATTACAGTTATATTTTAAATGGCAAAAGAAAGTGGGAAATGTCCTACAACGCAGATATATTGTTAATCATACTTGAAATCAAAAAATATATATTTATTATAGGGTACATATCCTTCCTTTACAGTCGCTACGAAACAAAAAATAGAACATAACTTGATATGAAATCCTCGAACCATTAAAGTAATAACTAGGGAAATTTTGGGGTTTTTAAAATAGAACATTATTTTAATAAGCGCGTTATTAATAATTATAAGTAAGACTGTACATATCTCAAAAATTCCTGTGTAATATGCAATTTTTCTTTCCTACAAAACATTTTAAAGCAGAGTCTCGATTTTTTTATCTAGTCTTGTAACTCATTGCACTCTGAATTACTTTAATTGAAATTAATTATTATCATAATCATAATCATAAATAATCATATTGTAGTTCATTTATTTTTTTCATTTATTTGGGTAAACTATGTGCAAATATTTTCAAATTACCTTAAGCCGCGTGTACACTTGTTTGTTGGACAATAAAACTTTTGTTTTACAAACCTTTAACTTTTGTTCATCGAACTTCTTTAAACATTTGTTTTTAAACAAAGGGCTAAAACACCCTTTGACATCTGCAACATGTTTAAATCTTGATCTCTAGTTGCAATGATAGCTTCAAGCAAAGATAATAGAGTTATCATTATAACTACAGTTGTCTTTGCTTCAAGCAATGAGGACGTGATGCTTGCTGCCGCCGCTTGTGTGGTTATATGCTGTTCGAAGAATGCACAGGCTAAAAGACCGTTTTGGGTACATCTTTTATTGGATGCAAAGAAGAAATATAGTGGTAGTGATTTAATACTCGATTCGCAAAGAGATGACAGAGACTTGATGGTGGTGGAACTAAGAACTAACGGCAGTATTAAGAACATCTTAAGAATGAAAAGTTTAGACTTTCAGTACTTGATTCTGTGTATCGAAGAACAAATTGAAAAGAAAACTATATCATTTAGGGATGCAATTCTGGTGAAAGAAAGACTAGCTGTAACCCTAGGATTTTTGGCTTCTGGTAACTCTTACAAGAGTTTCTCCTATATGTTTAAAATTCCACACAATTAACCATTCATCCAATTCAACCCAAGCATCGTGCCGTTTGTTTCCGTTTATAAAATCGTCCAACGTAGGGTCCCCCAAAGTTTTCTTTTCTTGTATCCCTCGATTAACTTAAAAACGTCTGCTTGACGCCACCCCATTAGCACAATTATCGCAAAAACCAAAAACAGCGCAGACAGGTTATGCGATGTTTACTAGGTGACACCCGGGGCAACCTGCCGCAAAAAAAGTTTCGGCGCAAAAAAATTTTTTAAAAATGTTTGATAAACAAGTTCATGAAACGTCGACTTCTTTTGGTTTTTCCCCCAAAACGTTTTTTTTGTAAAATTTTTTAAAAATTTTAAAAAATTTTTTTGGTTTTTTTTAACTTGTTGAACAACTCGGGTAAAACACAAGTTTATTAAACAAGTTTTTTAGGGGGTTCACAGGGGAGATGGTTATTTAAATGGGGCGCTCTGAATCAGTTCGAGAAAATCTTCGTAAATTAATAAAATTAAGTTCGTAACCCCGCCCCGGGGAAGAGGGGAAACCTGTGGGGGTTCCAATGTCTGTCGCTTGAAATTTTTTCGGAATAGAAAAGGGGGCCCCGGTAAACGGGTTGTTTTTTCAGTCGCGTTTAATCACGCCAATAAAGGGGGGCGCCGGCAACAGTTTAACTTCGTTCAAATTAAATGATAGCGAAACTTCGATGGACATCGGCTCGCGTTTGCCAAAGTCCATTAGGGGTATCAAAAATATAGCATTGAATGGTTTATCTTATCCGTAGTAGTATTATCTTTGATAGTGTAAACGCGGCTTTATGGTTTACTTTTAGTTCTACATGAATGTAGACATTTACGGTATTCCTGTTGCAAAGTAGGTTTTTTTTTTAGTCTTTGCTATAAATTGTGTTATTTTTTTTAAATAGTATCTATTACATTACACTGCACTACAGCTGACAATAAAGAGCTTTTAGCTTTGCACCTTTAAAGTATTTATATTTTAACCAATCTAGATAGGGCCCCAGTTACCTATTTGCCCCAGGGCCCTTGGTTACGTAGCTACTGAATACGGCCGGACATCATCTTGTTTAAATAATAAAAACAAAAAAATATCTTATGTCATTTGGCATTACAGAATAAAAAGAAATAATACAATGTGATGTTAAACAGTTGGATTTACTTCCCTAAGCTCAAATTTTTTTCAATTTAAAAAACTTGAAGAAACAGTGGTACTAGGTAAAAATCAAAACAAAATACTCTAAAAAATATAGTTAATTTTCTGGTGGATCATGTCCGTCTTCACCAAAAGGCAGAAATGGAGTGGCATCAAAATCTGTTATAATATATCCAGACTCATTAAGATCATCAGTTAATGGTATACCACAGTTGTCTTTGTCGTCACTGTTCTTATTGTCGCTATCAACGTCATCACCTTTTTTAACATAGCTTTTAGTAAAATCATCCGTAGATAAATCCAAAGGTTTGTCGTAGAGTTTAGTTCCAGACGGGCATTCCTCAGCTTTCGGAATGTCGATGTCGGGTTCAATTATTACTGGCAACGTGAGAGAAAATTCGCGTTGGCTATCATTTTTATAGATAGGTTCATAACCTGAGTCACGGGGTTCTGTGTTTAAACCTAAGGAAAACCAAAAGCATTTACGTTTATAAAAGTAAAAAGAAAGTGATGACACCAAGGAATATAACGACCAATAGAAAGTAGAAATTAATGGCTGAAACTTATAATTTCTTCTTGCGATTTATAAAAAGTTTTGTTTTATATTATGAAAATAAAGATTTCAATAAACAGCAATATCAATAAACAGTTCAATGTAATCTACTAGAATATCAAGGTAGAGATCGAACGCTGTTAGAATGACACCGATACGTCACGGTTTTATACGGGTTTGCCATATGAGACCGTGACGTATCGGTGTCATTCTAACAGCGTTCGATCTCTATCAGAAACAACGATTACTCAAGGAGCATTTTTGCTATAAAAATCACCAGTGTATACATGGTTGCGGCGTTTAAAAGTGAAGCTTTGCAATTAAATGAAAAAAATGTGTAATATAAATATAAAAATAAGTTTTTAAAAGATGTTTATAAAATATTGTGTGCCGGTTTAGTGGTAAAATCAAGAATTGTGTGCAAAAAAAGAAGGAATATGAAAATGAGGTTAGTTTGATTTTCAAGGGTGATGATGGATATCTCGGAAACAAAACGTTTCCGGCCAAAAATTCTTTCAGATTGGTGAACAGTGCTCCTAAAAGCCCCGTATACCAAATTGATAAAAATAGGCGATGTCGCATAACTCGAAACAATTACCCTTTTTTAAATGGAAAGAAGCAATTTTGGGAATAGTCGGGCTCACAGCCGATTTTATTGAATTTAGTACATATAACGCGTTTTTTTCGGGGCGCTGTCATGAATCTGAAGTAAGGCTCGGAATTAAACTCGATATATTCGAATATTCAAATACTCGAATACTCAAATATTCGATGTTTTGTTTTAAAATTATTCATTTATTCAAATATTTAATTATTTGAATAGTCAAATATCCATAATATGTATTAAATCCATTTGATTATTCAAATTTTAATTATTTGAATATTCAAATAATCAATTATTTGAATACTTACTCAAATAATCAAATTTGAAGTATTTTAATGCTTAGCGCCAAGGTCAGGTTCAGTTCAGATGCCGAAACGTCGGTAAAAAGACAAAGTTTTCTCTTTATCAACTAGCCCATATTATATACCTCTATTTCTCGCCAAACTATTTTATTTTTGTTTAGTTGTTTCGGGGTTTCGGCTAAAATTATGTTTATTTTTTTTTATTGAAAGATGTTAATTTATAGTTTTTTGCTTTTTGCTTTGCTTTTTGTTTGTGTAAGCAATAAGAATAATTTTTATTTTGTTTTTAAACATGAATGTGAATTCTGAATGTTTATTAAAAGCACGTTAATATTTTTTGTTTTAAATGTGTTTCTTCTTTGAATAAAAAACGTTGTTTTTATTAATGTGTATACATTATTATTATATTACCTTTTATATTTATCAGTATAGGCAACAATACGCTACATCTTTTAATTCGCAAATATTTAACTATTTAATGTTTGATCGAATGATTCATCGATCGAGATTCAAATATTCAACTACTTAAATATTTGAATATCCAACTATTTACCTATGTAATTGAATATTCGAATATTCAACTATTTAAATATTTGAATATCGAACTACTTAAATATTTGAATACTTATACAAATATTTAAATAATGAATAATTTGAGTATTTAAGTAAAAAATTAAACGAGTATTTAAATACAAAAAATTTTAAAAATTTCGAGGCCTAATCTGAAGTCCAATTTTGTTCAAAATTCTTCTAAAATTCCTCCTTCTTAAACCTGGTCACAGCCAAACTGAATGATTTTATGGTAGAACATCTTTTATTTTACAGGATAAACTTATTTCAACGATTATCTACTCATAATTTTTAGTAGAAACACATTCAAAAATGTTGCTTTTATATTTTAAAAAAATCAACGAAATTATTATCTAAGAATTTTTAGACAGGCGCCAAATTTAAAATTTAAATTGTTTTTACCAGTATTAAATGTAATATATATACAGTATGTCCACGGAAAAGGTGTTGAAGAGAAAAAACTTTTTTATTTTTGATTTTATCGAAAAAAGCTACTCTTGATAAAAAATTTTGCTACTTCTTAGAGTAAGATTGGGATAGAAACATTTAACATATTTTATACGGGGTGTTCAGATAATTGAAAAAACTTAAAATGGTACAAGTGTAAAGTGCATTTATTTGAGAATATATGGAAATAAGTTACTGGAAAAAGTTGTTTAAAATTAAAAGATAGTCTCTAATACCAATTTTCGAAAAAATCGGCCTACTTTAATTTATTTTTGATTAAATTTATATTAATATCAATTTAAATTTTTAATATTAATTTTATCAAATGTTTTGCAATTCAGTAAGCATTTAAAGCTGACGTAACTGCTTCTAATGAATTATAAAAGCGAAGTGTCAATAAAGCTTATCACTATCAACGCCTACTAGTACAATAATGAGTTGTTAATTTGGAATTAGATAATTAATATTAAAATAATTTTTATCACAAATTAATAAAAGTAGGCCGATTTTTTTGAAAAATGGTATTATAAACTACCTTTTACTTTTGAACAACTTTTCTTAGTAACTTATTTCCATATCTTCTCAAATAAATGCACTTACTTTTGAACCATTTAAAGTTTTTTCAATTTTCTGAACACCGCGTATAAAATTTGTTAAATGTTTTTATCGCAATCTTACTCTAAGAAGTAGCAAATTTTTTTTGAAAGTAGCTTTTTTTGATAAAATTAAAAATAAAGAAGTTTTTTACTATTTAACACCTTTTCCATGGACGTACTGGTGTGTCCACGGAAAAGGTGTTGAATAGGAAAAACTTCTTTATTTTTAATTTTATCAAAAAAAGCTACTCCTGATAAAAATGATACTTCTTAAAGTAAGATTGGGATAGAAACATTAAACATATTTTATACGCGGTGTTCAGAAAATGAAAAATTTAAAATGGTACAAGAGTAAAGTGCATTTATTTGCAAAGATATGAAAATAAGTTTCTAGAAAAAGTTGTTCAAACGTAAAAGGTAGTCTCTAATACCAATTTTTGAAAAAATCGGCCCACTTTTATTTATTTCTGATTAAAATTTTATTATCAATTAACTAATTCCAAATTTTGTACTAGTAGGCGTTGATAGTGACAAGCTTTATTGACACTTCGCTTTTATAATTCATTAGCTGCAGTATCGGCAGCTTTAAATGCTTACTTAAAAGCAAAAAATTTGATAATAAATTGATATTAATAATTTTAATTGATATTAAAATAAATTTAATCACAAAAAATAAAATTAGGGCGATTTTTTCGAAAATTGGTATTAAAAACTATCTTTTAATTTTGAACAACTTTTCCCAGTAACTTATTTCCATATCTTTGCAAATAAATGCACTTTACTCCTGTACCATTTTAAGTTTTTTCAATTTTCTGAACATCGCGTATAAAATACGTTAAATGTTTCTATTCCAATCTTACTCTTAGAAGTAGCAAAACTTTTTATAAACTTATTTAAATCATAAATATATATATATATATATATATATATATATATATATATATATATATATATATATATATATATATATATATATATATATATAATAGATAAATTAAAAAATCCTATAAAAAAGCATCAATCCAAGAAAAAGCATTATTTTGATCTTAATATGTAAAAAATGCCTTATATTACAAGGTGTTTTTATTTAAAAGTTAGATATTCACACAATTTAGGCAAAAGCACATTTTCCTGAATTTAGATTTGTTGATGAGGTATAATTTTAAATAGGTAATTAAATACACCCTTTTTTTAAACACAAACAAAATAATTGCCGATAATGTAAACTCCATTTTTACTAATTTAAATTTAGTAGACGCTTTTCAATGGTTTCCCAAGAGAGTTTTGTTAAATTTTTTGACGTAAAAATGTGTTTCTTCTAGTGATGTTTTTTGTTAAAAATAACGTCTAAAAAACGTAAAAATAAATGTATCCTAAAAAATAATAAATGTGTCACCATAAAATCTTCCACTTATGGTTTAACTAACTTTCAGGAGAAATTTTTGGAAAGTTTCTGCAGTTTTGGGGTTAGGTCCGAGTGGTGAGTAATAACTTAAAAACTAGGAGTTTTTGACAAATTTGACTTTAGATTCGTGATCAGCGACCCAAAAAATCCCCGTATACAAAATTTCAGTAGAACCGGAAGTGGACTCAGTAAGTAAAAAAAGGGAATTGTCATGAAAGTTGCCTTCACTCCGAATTTAACCCAATATGGTATGCGGGGTTTTTTGGGGGGCTGATCACGAATCTGAAAATATTTTTTTCGGCAAATGAAACTAACCTCAATTTCAGTATATTACCCCTTCTTTTTGCACACAATTTATGATTTTTACACCAAATTGACACATAGTATTTTCAAACATCTTTTAAAAACCATTTCTTACGTTTATTTTCCACCTTTTTTTTCATTAAATTGCAACGCTTCAAACGGAACAGCCATGTTTGCTGAATAATTCCCTAGTTTATACATGGTTGCAGCGTTTGAAAATGAAGGTTGCAATTAAATGGTAAAAAGGTATAAAATAAATATAAAAACGGGTTTTTAAGAATGTGTTTATAAAAAAATGTGTGCCAATTTAGTGTAAAAATCAAGAATTCTCTGCAAAAAGGAGGAGAAATTGTGCAAATAAAGTAAGTTTGTTTTTCAACTTTAATAATGAATATCTCGAAAACGAAACGTTGCCGAAAAAAATGTTTTTAGATTCGTGATCAGCCCCCCAAAAAACCCCTGTATACCAAGTTTGGTCAAAATCGGAGTAAAAGCAACTTGGGGCGCTGATTACGAATATGAAAAAATAATATTTCGGCAACGTTTCGTTTTCGAGATATTCATCATCAAAGTTAAAAATCAAACTAACCTTATTTACACTATTCCTCCTTCTTTTTGCACAGAATTCTTCATTTTTACACTAAATTGGCACACAATATACACTTTTATAAAACTTGTTTCTTTATTTATTTTACACCTTTTTTCCGTTTAATTGCCAACCTCTACTTTCACACGCTGCAATGTGGCCGCAACCATGTATACACTAGGATTTTATAAGCCAAGATGGCCGCTGCCTTTGAAGTTGAAAATTTGCAATTTAATGGAAAAAAGGTAAAAAATAAATAAAAATACAAGATTTTAAAAGGTGTTTATAAAATATTGTGAGCCACTTTAGTGTAAAAATCAAGAATTGTGTACAAACAGAAGGGGAATATGAGATAGTAAAAATGAATTATTTAAATTTTTAATCAGAATAAAAACGATCCGAACAAATTTGAAAATCGAAACGTTGCCCAAAAAAATAGGTACAACTTTCTTCAAATTTTGTGTTTACCTTTGAGGGATTATTGACCACAAATTTTTTGAACTTAGGGGTGGCTAAATTTCCCAATCTGATTGAATCTGCAAACTTTTTTTCGGTAGTTTTCTGTTCTTTCCGCTCTTCTTTAGTTTTCGTCGATCTTTCTAAAGCTTGTAAGCTTAAACGTTTTACCCGTATATCCCCCTTTTTTTTAAATTCTTATTTTACACAAAGGGAAAAGATTTTATAAACACCTTTTAAAACCTTTTTTTTTATTTTTTTTAAAAATTTTTTTTATTAAATTTGCAACTTTTAAAAAAAAAATTTGTTTACAAAAAAGCCTAGGTTAAGGGTTGTAACTTGGGCTTGAAAAATTTAATTTAAATAAAAAAATGTAAAATTAATATAAAAAAAGTTTTTAAAATGTTTAAAAATTTGTACCAATTTTTTAAAAAAATCCAAGAATTTGTGCAAAAAAAAAAAATTGAAAAGGTTGGTTTTTTTTTAAAAATATTAAAAAAAAATTAATTTTTTTTAAGAAAATTCCCCAAAAACCCAAAATTTTGGGGTAAAAATGGAGAAAATTTTAGCAATAAAAAAAAATTTTTTAAATTTTGAATCAGCCCCCCAAAAACCCCCGTATAAAATTTTAAAATCGGGAAGGGCCCGAGAAATTTACCCATTTTTTGTGTTTACCTTGAGTGGATGGATTATAACCCTGATCCACAACATTTGTATCTCCAAGAACATCGACCCTAGGCGGTGGGCTAAATATCTCAACAATCTGATTGAAATCTCTTTCCGCAGCTAACCGTTTTTCTTCGGCTAGTTTTCTGTCTCTTTCCGCTCTTCTTTTAGCTTTTTCGTCAGATCTACTCGCTTCTAAAGCTTGTAAGGCTTTACGTTTGGTAGCCCCGTATATTATACCGGCAATAAGAAGAGAGTATCTAAAAAACTTATTTATCAAAAAAAAAACTTGAGTATAGGATAAGGAAAAATTAGCGTTTCTATTTTCCTACCTTAATTACAGGAGACACTTTGACTGGCGGAGGTAATTCAGGCATCTTGCAAAAACTTTTAAAATGTTAATTGACTTAAAGGTAAACTTTTTTGACTGACAGCTTTTAATGACATTAATAAGTCATGGCTATTTGTATTGGTCACCGCCTTCTAGATTTTAGAATTGTACGAACTACTCATGTACAGTGCGATCCATTATAAGTGAACTTCCAAGTTTTGGCCCTTTGTTTACTTTAAAATTTTTAAACCAAAAATTCATTAAATGGAATAGCTCGAAGTTTTTTATAACCTTAAAATTTTTTTCGTGGTGTCAACTACCAACGAGTAATCGGAAAGTCGTCAATTTTTTTAAATAGGATGACTAGTTTCCGTATATATTTTTTCATAATGTGAAAATTTCTCTTATAGGCTCAATAAAAAATTGAAGGATTAGTTTTCAAGATATTCAGTCTCAAAAATTTCGAAAAAAATATTTTTTCACATGGTATACGCAGGTGAAAAATACAGGGACATTTTGCAATCTCGTCAATCTTTTGACGGCATTTATTTCAATGTTATAGTCTATCTCAAAATATACCGTGTTAGCTCTTGCCTTCATTTATACCTGTCGACAGCAATAAAACTGCGGATCGGTAGGTATTAAAGGACAGAACATTAGGGACGGACTTTAATAATATAAAGATTTATAATTAATTGTTTATTTAGTATAATCTTAAAATTACATTAAGAAATTAAATATATGCAAAGTTTTAAAAAATTTATAATCAACTAACATTATTACATTTTTAATCCAAATATCAAATCCAACTGTTTCACATCAGAGTCATCATTGAGATTAATTACAATAGGATTTATGTTGTTTTGGATAGAAAGTAAGAGTCCTTAATTTTTATAATGTGATGGAGTGAATTTTTCCGCCTCAACTGGTATGTTAGTAATTACATTTTTTATCAAATTTATAACACTGGGACTTAAAGTAGGTGTAACATTTTCTGCTCTGATCCTTGATTTTACTTGGTTCCACAAATCCTCTGGGGTTAAACATACAGGATACGGAGGAAGCCCTAGACAGTAAGCCCAGCCTGTTCAGCCATATTATCACATACATATTGTTTTTAATTACATATGAATTTAGGACTTCCAAAAGATGCGTTTTTTGTAACTGAATTCAAAATAAATATCATTTCATAACAAATATTCCTGGATTTCAGTTTTTGAACTTGATGAAGCTGGTGCTTTGTGTAGCAGACGGATGTGGTAGCTTGCGTTATCCATGACAATAACACTGTTGTTTGGAATATTTTTTAAAAGATAATTTTTAAACCAGTATTTAAAAAGTTCTGCACTTGTATCCTCATTATAATCCAAGCTATGATCCTTAATATTCTTTGCAGACAACAGCAAGCAGTTTGGGACAAATCCGTCTTCTGAACCAGCGTGTATTATGGTAATGCGTTTTCCTTTATTTGAAGGTGCTTTCGTCTGACAGTTTTGACTGGAATTAACCCAAACTTTGGATACTGTGTCGTGTGTATCGAACCATGTTTCATCAAGGTAAATTATGGATCTGTTTTCTAACCTATATCTTTTAATTTCTTGAAGGTAATTAAATCTCCAAGTGCGTAATCAGTGCGACGCCATTACTACTTGTCTTTTGTCTATTTTGGGGTATTTAAATCCCAATTTACAAACAACTCTATGGAGGGTGGCACGGCTAATATTTATATTGGTTTCGTCTTCGTCTAGCTTCTTTTTCAGTTTATCCAAGGTAGGAATAACTCCGCTTTCATAAAGACAATATATTTTCTTTCTTATTAGGTCCTGATCTATATTGTCTAATACGGTGAGATTGAAAATCACTACGTTTTTTCTTTTGTTCAATTCTTGACTAATAATAATATCCCTTATCGATGATATTGGAGTTTTTGTAAGAAGACAGGTTTCTTTTAAAGCTTCTTGTTTAATTAGACCTCTACTGATTAAAGTTTCATACACATTTTTCACAACCTGTTTTGCATCTAATGACAAATCATTTCGACGCGACCTAGTTATATTCTCTTAAAACAACTTTTTCGAAACGCACAGTAAAAACGGTTATTCAACACTGCCACTAAAATATTAGCCAAATTATTTATATGCCTAGTGGTTAATACTCAAGAAATACCTGGCCCACCCCTGCCCTTATGAACAAATGGGTTTACCCAATAACAATAGATAATAAAATCGTTAAAGGTTTATTGGGTTATGGTCCGTCAAAATCCATAACGATATACTTTGAGACAGACTATACTCTCGTTGATTGTTTCTAACGTAGCACAAGACAATATGGCGTTTTTCTTCGCCTGAATAAACCATATTGACCGATATTGACTGATAACCTAGTCGTTTAATTTCTAACAACCATTAACAAGAGTATGTCAAAACAAGAGTTTACCTAGACAAATTTTAATATTTTATTTATATTATACAAGATGCCAATAATTTTTTTTCGAAATTTTTGAGACGGAATTTAATTGTTTAACTGACTTAATTTTTATTGAGCCTATTAGAAAAATTTTCAAACTATGAAAAAGTATAGACGGAAACTAGTCATCATATTTAAAAAAATTGACGACTTTGCGATTACTTGTTGGAAGTTGACACCACAAAAAAAATTCAGGTCATAAAAAACTTTGAGCTATCCCATTTAATAAATTTTTGGTTTTAAAATTCCAAAATCAAAAAAAGTGTCAAAACCTGAGGGTCCACTTATAATGAATCGCACAGTACAGTACGCCGTAATAATACCTATAAAATAGCGACAGATCCGTTACAGCCCGTTGGTGGGCAAGTAAAAGAAGCTTTTCTGTTAGCCTGATGTAATTTATTACTCCTTCTCTGGCAGCTTCTAGTATAGTGACACGTAGTGCCACTCTCATGTATCCCTTTACAGTTCATCTGGAGAGGCCCCGAAATTTCCACTTTGTAGACTAGAAAATGTACCATTGCAATAAATATTTTAAGGGTGATCTGGCAAACAGTTGTGTCAATAATAGAGGTGCCAGACTAAAATTTTTATATTCTACTGATGAAAAAAATATAAAAAAAATATTAAAAAAAAAACTGGACAAGTTACAGATCGACAAACCATTGGTTGATCACTTGTCTAATATCCAAAAAGTAAGACAGTCTATTTTTGTACTTATCGTGGTTCACCTTTACGTCGGTCGCCGCTTGGACTATAAAGAGTTTTTAGTGTTAGTAAAAAATATGCCTAGTTTTCTTCGTCTTTTGGTATAAGTAAACGCTAAATAACTTGAACCCTACAAATTAGATCCGTGATAGAACTAAGTTAACAAATAAACTAAAGTCAGATAGCCTACACCAATAGAAACAATTAATGTTTGCCACTTGGTTACAGTTAATGGTTGATTGCTAATAATTTCTATTTAAAAACACCGAATAAGTACTTTTTACAAATAAAAATTGAAATTAGATAATACTGAAATTTAAATTTCAAGGTTAAATATTATACAATTTTTATAATCTAATTTTATAAGATTTTATTTCCTTGAAATGGTAATTTATTTATGTAAGAAGTAAATAAGTAAAACAAATAAAATAAAGTCATGTTCAGATGTCATTTTGAAAAAAATCTAAAATATTTTTATAAGTTTGTATCCTCTCAAAATTTATTAAGCAAATTTTGCTGTGTTCAGGTCACAGTAAAAAAAAACGCAAACACCATAGACCTTCATAAGTTGCCCAAATATGGTGCGACATTATTTTCTGCATCATCGATTATTTTCTATCGGACTACATACATTTTTTTGTATTATTTTCCATTTTCAATAGCTACTATATTGTGTAACTTTACCTTCATTCCACCGATTTTTATACAGGGTGGCCGTCCATATTTTGACCCATTTTGATCGCGAATAACTTTTGAACAAATAAAGATATCAAGATGCGGTTTTCGCAAATATACTTATATTTCTTTAGAGTTTATTCTCGTATCTTTACCATTTTTATGTGACATTCCATTAGCTCAAAAACAAAATGGCCGATTTTCCGATATAGGACAACTTTGTTATTTTAAATGGAACACCCTGTATATGTTTCAATATTTTTAAAATTTATCTTTCCCTTTAAAAAAATGTAACACAAGCTATGGTTATCTTAAAAAATAACGCATTTATTGACCTCCAAAGAATTGACTGTATTCGAATAGGAATATTATTTTAAAAGGATTTTTGAAAAGTCGCCTGTGGAAACAAAGTTATCTCGTTTCCATAACAGCAACAAGCCGCATTGTCAGCCATTGTTGGTCATTTTTGACAAGTTATTTTAATTAGAAGCGCAAATGTTCTCGTTAAGCGAAAAAGGAAAATGTGTTATTATGTTTGCCGAAACCAAATCAGTAAAAGAAACCGAGCGAAGATTTAGAAACATGTTTAATAAAGCTCCACCCACAAAAAATTCAATTAAAATCTGGTACAGAAAATTCTGGAGTACAGGATCTTTAGCCCGTAAAAAATAGTAAACAATGAGAATTTGCTAAATAAAACGTTACAAATTCTGGAGATAACTCAGGAAGATCCAACATTGTCAACAAAAAAAATCTCAAGTTCAGTCCATATTCCTAAAACTACAGTAAAAGAAATCATGAAAAAAGAACTTAAATTAAAAGCCATACAAAATTCAAATGTTACAAGAAATAAAAGAAACTGATTTTCCACAAAGGGGTGGAATTTTGCCAGAGAATTAAAAAATTTAGTAAGGAACAATATACATTTTTTGATAGACTAATAATGTCAGACGAAGCCACATTTCACCTCAATGGAAAAGTAAATAAGCATAACTGCAGGTTTTGGGCAACAGAAAATCCTCGACAATATAACGAACACGTTAGAGATTGCCAAAAGTCACAGTCTGGTGTGGTATGTCAAAGAAAAAAATTTAGGGGCCCATTTTTTTTCATGAACCAACTGTAACCTCTTGGATTTACGTTGATATGCTGGAAATATTTTTTTATCCCCAATTGCAAGAAGAAAATCTATTGAATTTCGTCTATTTTCAACAAGATGGGCTACACCACATTATGCTAACATTACCAAGGATTCACTGACCAACGTTTTTGGAAACCGGTGGATTGGAAGGGAGGCCCTATTTCCGGCCACCTCGTTCACCAGATTTGATTGTTCCAGATTTTTTTCTGGGGGGATATGTGAAAGAGAGGTGTTATAGTCCACTTCCCCAAAATTTAGAGCAATTAAAAATTAATATCCGAAACATAATAGAAAATATTCCTCAAGAATTTTTAGTCAATAGTTTTAATAATTTTTTTTTTGAATTTAAATAAGTGCGTCGAAGTCGGCGGAAGGCATTTTCAACATTTACAGTAGTTTTTTAAAAAGTAATGTAACCTTATTGTAACTATTATTTTGTGAATAACCTAAAACCTTTTTTTGTAACATATGAAGAAAAATTTTTAAATTTTTAAATAATATTGTTGGTCGACATGCAGTCAATTTTTCGAAGGTCAATAAATACGTTGTTTTTTGAGATAACCATAGCTTGTGTTACATTTTTTTAAAGGGGAAAGATTAAATTTTGAAAATATAGAAACATATACAGGGTGTTCCATTTAAAATAACATAGTTGTCCTATAATGGAAAATCGGCCATTTTGTTTTTGAGCTAATGGAATGTCACAATAAAATCGTGAAGGTACGAGAATAAACTTTAAAGAAATATAAGTGCATCTGCAAAAACCGCATCTTGATACCTTTATTTGTTCCAAAGTTATTCTCGATTAAAATGGGTCAAAATATGGCCGGCCACCCTGTATCTTAAGTTTTTCGAGATCCCTTACCCTTGCACGTATATCACCCTATATATCCATCTAGTGTGTATATCATAGATAACCTAACTTTAGATATATAATGGCTAATAGCATTTATGGCAAGTTTATGCTAGCGCGCACTAAACATGTGTCATTTAGCATGCGTATTTAAAAAGCAGGACCAGTGCCGGACTTAGAATCAATTAAACGCGTAACTGTCGACAACCGGTTTTATGTCAGTTCAAAAACGAGAAATTTTTAACGCCGTATTTTAAAGGGTTTTGCTTTGGTTGGGGATCAGGGAAAGGGATCGTGTACACCGTCACCCGCGTGTATTTCACTGGACTTGCCTATGGCCTACAAAAACGGTTTTTTGCGAGATTGGAACAATCTTATAGACAGAAAGGGGTATAAAAATATGCTGGTACAAATAACGTTTACTCTTTTTTCCTTTTTCTTATGTTTTTGATAGCGATAATAAGATATTGAAAAATCTTAAATGTATTTAAACAAAACGAGCATATATTTACCAGAAGGGGGCCCCTTCCGTTTGGCAGTGAGAGAGAAGAAAAAATCAAAAAAATAATTTTTCTCCGTGACTCCAACGTGCTGATTGATCGACCGGGGAAAGGCCGACAAATCAGCACGCAGAGCGGGGATATATATTCCTTTACCGACCAATAAGCAGGTTGAAGGGAGAGAAAGGGGGTTTACCGCTATTCTTTTTTTTTTGCACAAATGTTTGCTTTTTAAGCGCCAAGGGGTGTGCCCTAGTAGGTTTTATGTCCAAATGAAATGTTTTATGTTTAAAAACCCCGGGACTATTTTTTTATTAATGCAATACATTTTTTGTTTTGATTTTTTCAATCCGAAATAAACAATTATAGTTTTTTTTTTTAAATTTTAATTTTTTTTTTAAAAATACGTATTGATGAAACAAAAAAATTTAAATTTTTAGATAAGCCACAAGAGTCATGTTCATTCATTTTTTCCCTTTTTTACTATTAATAATTATAAAGCATCAGTCGTGAACCAGTATCAAAATTCGTGGCTTTCCATAGCTTAAAAAAATTTGAAGAACAAAAGAATTTAAGGAGTTTTCAATGGATAGTATGTAAATTTTCTTTAAGAACAACAAAACCAATCAAACCAC
>JAHBCN010005179.1:0-45000 GCA_019359885.1 Listronotus oregonensis
TACCCAGTTGTCTAGGTCAGTTATTCTCAACCGCTAGTGGTCCGCGGAGAAATTTTACTGGTCCGCGAACAATTTTTTTCTACCCGCAAAAAAAAATTACTTATTAAAAAAAACAATAATAACTAAATTTTTATTTATAAAATTACGAAATAAAAATATCACTGGTCCGCAATTTTTTTTAGAAATTTTACTGGTCCGCGGGCCAAGAAAGGTTGAAAAATGCTGGTCTATGTAACAGCAACGGGAAGCCGCTCGTTCAGACCAGCCAGAGCCGTCCTAAAACTACGAGGGCACTAGTCAGTAATATTGCAATACGCGCACCGTGCTAATTGTGGGTTTTGCTGTGCTAATTATGGATTTATTTGTGCTGTATTTTATTTATTTTTATTCCACCTTCTATTGTGTTGAATAAAGGGTAAACCCTTAACCAGTTAAGCTAGGGAAATAATTGACAACATATCTAGGTTTATGAAAATTTAAGCAAATAGAGGATTGCAAATTCCGTTAAGGAACTATAGGTAAGTTTAGTTTTATTATTGTAATTACAAAAAAACGTAAATGTCACTTTTACTTTTGCTTTACGTTTATAATTAGCTTTACTCATGTCTTTGGAAAATATACAGATACAAAAATACTTTTCTTAATAAAGCCTACACTTTTGTTTTAAAAAATAATTAAAATTACAATGTGTTTTTATTTACAGGAAAGGAATTCAAGCAGCTACTGATATTAGTATACGTTACACAAAATTCGAAAAGAAGAAAAAACAGTTAGTGCCAACGTTGCAACTACATCATTTTGCACACTATATATAATAAAAAAAGACCAGAACGGAAGACGCAACTAAGTCTCGTACACGTTGCTGAATTAAAAACGTTTATTTACGATTTTTACTGTACTGAAAAAGGATCACCTAAAATTCAGGGTATATATATTTAATATGAAATTGTATTTTATTTGATTCAAGATATTGTGCTTGAAACTAATTTACTTTATATCATTTTCAACAATAATTATTGCAAAATATCTATGTCTGTTTTTTTAGGTATTTTGCAAAAAATTAAGAACAAGAATAGAAAGAATTTAATTTATAGGAGGCCGAGAGACACTAAGAAAATTAATACATGGGATAGGTTTTAGGTAAAGTAAAAAATTATTTATAAATATAGTCAGGGCCGCCGCCAGAAGAAAATGTAGAGGGGGTCAAAAAGTTTAGGTTAATTTACTTGCCCAGAATTAATTGGATTAAAAACACAAGTAAAAATACCACAACTAACGGAATAAACCATACGAACTTTATGACGTGGATCAGAAATCAATTGTTACCAAATTTACCAGAGAAGTTAGTTTTGGTGTCGCCGCTAGCAACACTGACTTCACAATGACTGTTGTAGAAAGGTTAACTCGTCAAAGATTTGAGGAGCTACCAGTTGAAGAGTGGATCAACATTAGTGTCCACGTCAAAAAATATGAAGATGCACAAATTGAAAGAGAACATCTTTTAGATTCGGCAATGGATGATTTACGATTTACCGTTAACACTGGATTGTCAGAGGAAAATTGGTCAGACGAAGAAGAAAGCGACAACAGTGACGTTCAACCTTTGTCAACCTCAAAATCAGATTAAAAATTAAAATTAAAGTCGATTTAGGTGCACTAAAGTTTATTTATAAAGTTTAAATTTTATGAAGTAAAACGATAATTGTAGAATTAAGTTTTAATAATAGCTAATTAATAATAATAATATTAAGTTGTTAAAAATTTTGTTACAACGCAATGCCTATTAATGACGTACTTGTTAAAAAAATTTCATATAAAAGTTAAGAGTTGTTTTATTCTTTAAAAAAGTATATGTTATTTTACCGTTACACTAACAGGTACCAGTATGTTATATAAATTGCTTTTAAATTCTGATAAATATAACTATCGTACACCCTTAAAATTCGTTAAGGTATTGGAAAATAAGAATTTTTTCTCCATCTAATCGGTCTAATTTTGAAATGTCAATTTTGACAGGTAATTTTTCATTATGAAATAAGCAAAAAAATATGTTTGCTAATTATTTCATAAGAATGTTTGACGGATCCTATGTATAAGACTAGTATATTTATACAGTACTGAAATTTAAATAAACATGCTTATTATGAAATCAATTCATAGTTTTGGTTTAGACTTTTTCTAATGTTTTTATTATGACGCAAAAGGTCCGCTGTTATTATTTTTCGTTTCTCTTTGCTGGAATCTGAACTGCCACAGTATCATGTAGTTTTCGTTTCTGTTTATTATTTTTTGTGTTGGTTATGTTCTGGTTCTGCTGATCACTGTTATGTTCTTCATATTACCTGCTTTGTCTACTGACAGCCTATTTCTTTTTTTTTCTGAATGTACAAAGGCATATTTGCTAAAACTCTTCTGTGTGGCTCTAAAAGAAGAGGGAAGTGTAATGATGGCCAATGCGAGGTCTTTTATGTATTGTATTCTTTTTGACATGAAGAACCGTTCTTGAACTGTTCTGCAGAATGGCTTTACTCCGAAAGGAACACTGTTGTGGTTCTGGAGTATTCTAGAGCATAAAATAAATATACTAATTGACGTTCGTCCATAAATATGAACAGATGATATATAACGTGCTGCACCACTGGTTGTCTATTAAAACATGATTAAAAAATATTAGCATTTTCCTGGGAACATTCTTGTTCGTGCTCGTTTGTGCTTATACTTGCTTGTAAGGGAACGTTCCCGCACGATGGTCGTAAACGTTCGCGAGCGTTCCCCGGTTACGAACGAGAATTTTTCTTTCTTTACAACACTACATAAAATTATTTGCATTGAAAAATAAAAAAATAAAGCATGATACATTTATAAGAATTGGATATGGCGTACATATTACTGATGACAGCCTTTTCACCGTCTTTACCCTTGTCTGTCGTCCTGTTTATAATCACTCCTGTGTCCACCTTTTGGGAATTTGTTTATTATGTCAATACCTACTAACCTCACAGATTTTCATGCGTATCAATCGATGACGGGCTTTCCCTTAAAAATAAGCCACTTTCACCCTTTATAGCCATTAGGGTGTCCGCCCGGAGTGTAACTATCGACATTACATGTCTGTTAATTTTACATATGTTTCAGTACCTAGTGGAATTTTTTTTTGAAATAATTAGTCAAAATATAAAACACATCAAAAATCAAGGTTGTAACAAATAAAGACAAAAAAAGGTTTTTAATTGTTTTGTTTTTTCATTTTAATAAGGGGAAAATGCGATACCTATTTTTGATTATTCGTATAGATATATTTTTTAATTTTTGTTTTATTTTAGGTTGGCATAGGTTTTACAAACATGGTCCAACGTGCAACCAAGGGTAGCGCGGACTTAACACGTAAAGAAATTAAAGAAGGTAGCCAAATTCTGTTAGACAAATTAAGAAAATTTAGGCCTAAAATTGCCGTATTTAACGGCAAACTTATATACGAAGTTTTTTCGGGAAAAAAAGACTTCAAATTTGGTAGACAGCCAGATTTAGTAGATGGAACCAATACTGTAAGTAATATGTTTTTTTTTTTTAATTTAATTGTCATAAGGCCATCTAGTAAGGTTTATCTAATGGTGAATTTGTCAAAAGATTGTTCTCCTCAATATATAAGGGAAGATAACCGGTCCAGGTCAAAAATTTAGGGTACCCTATTTCAAATGAAAAATGATATACTTTGAAAACGAGAGCAAAATTTATTTTGTAACATTTTATCAAACTACAATTATTATTTTTTTTTATTGAGCTAGAATTTTTATTATCACACTTTTAGCTCTTCTTGGGTAAAAGTTTTTTTAATTAAATTTAGTTAAAAAATGTAACACGCTACATAAACGCTTTTCTTATGGCTTTTTCAGGAATGCTTTCTGGGGACTATAAAATAAATTCAAATACGGGGTCGTATCGTTATGGCATCTAAGGAAATGGACAATGTATTTTATTTTACTTTTGAATTCTAGGAAATAGAAGAGGACCTATAAATAAGTGAAAATCTATATTTTTACCAACTAAAGCAAAAGAACAACACTTATCAGTAGATTTATTTGTTAAAAAAATAAACTAAGTTTTAAATGTTACAATCTACAAATAAAAAAAAAATATAAATAATTTTTCCCCCAGTTAAAAAGTTAAAAAAACAATTGGCAACAGAGCATCCTGGTGTCTGACGTTAAATCAGCAAATATTGCTCACCGGCCGGCAGCGATAGTTTTGTTTGTTTTTAAATCGAAAAAATATGCCGATATGTTTTAAATTTACCACAAACGTAGTGAAAATGTACTAAAGATTTTTAAAAACGGAATGTGTGCAACCGAGAAATTTTAAATTTTTAAGCAAAAAAAAAAAAGTGCTTTTTTAAAACATAATAATTGTTATCGGGAAAATATGCCAATGTTTTAAATTTACCACAAACGTAGTGCAAATGTACCAAAGTTTTTAAAAACGGAATGTGTGAAAACGAGAAATCTTATTCTTTAAGCAAAATAACAAAAGTGCTGTTTTAAAACATAATAATTTGTGTTTTAAAATTTATATTTAGCCTATTCTTTTGGTAAGTACAACTATTTTTTAATAACAGAAAAAAACCCAAAAAACAATAATTATTTGTTGTTTTTTACTTAAATTTAATTTCATATTAAATATCAAAATAAATTGCAAGAAGTAATTTTTATTATTTGTATGTAAATGAACATCTCCTTAAAAAAGTAAATATGAAAACCATCGCAAAAAATCTTCGTCGGTCGACTCGCATTCTATGAAACAGGCGCGGTGTTGCCAACTTTTTTAAACTTTGAAAGGTCATAATTCGAAAACGATTAACTTTTGACCCATATGTTTTTGGCTTTTTCGACTTGTTTTTAGCTCCACTATCGTCCATTAAAAAGATGAGCATCATACTTTTTACACCCTGTATATGTATATGTATATATATATATATATATATATATATATATATATATATATATATATATATATATATATATATATATATATATATATATATATATATATATATATATATATATATATATATATATATATATATATATATATATATATATATATATATATATATATATATATATATATATATATATAGATTTTCACTTATTTATAGGTCCTCTTTTATTTCCTAGATTTCAAAAGTAAAATAAAATACATTGTCCATTTCCTTTAAAAACAATTTTAGTCAGCCTTTATTTTGGCCATTCATTACTTCAAAATATTTTAAAAACATTATTTGTGTCAATATAGATTTTATTTCTTATAATAAGGTAGTATAATTTCACAGTCACACTCATGAATTTTCCTGTGTCTACAAATTGCAAAAATGGCACTTTTTGTTTCAACTGCTTAAAAAAGCTAACAATTCCCTAAAGGGAAAGTATTTGCACTGGTTTTAATGTTAATAAATATATAGGTTTCTTTTAAAATTTAGTTTGAATTTATTTTTTACACATTTCCATTTTGATAATAACTTGTTATAATAATTACAGTGTCATCAGCAATTATTAGGGTTAATAATATTTAATAACTAAATTAAAATTAAGAAAAATCGGGGAAAATAATAATATACAGTAAAGCGCACCGTACTGCGAACATAGGAGGCTCCCGGATGATTTTGATGTACCCAATTCTAAAATACCAATAATAATTTTGTGGCCTTTGCATTTCAATTTCTGTCTCGTTTCACGTGGCCATTTTTGGTGGGACTGGTGGGAGTACGGTGATAAATTCGGAAAAGTTATCTGCCCAGTTTAGTTGTGTACTACGTTTTTATTTTCAGTAAGAATATGCAGTGTTTATAGGCAAGTAGCAGGAGCTGCTAGCATCAACCGTCTTCGATCGGATTTATCAGCCATAAATTTAAAATTAGTTGCTTACAAGACAGTCTTTCCTAATAAAATAAAAGAATTTTTTTAAATAAATAATGGAACGGAGAAGATATTTTTAAAAAAAAAAATTAATGTGCATTCATAGAATAAAAAAAGAAAAATCTTTTCAAGTTATCAAGATGCTCAAATAACCACCTTCCTGAGCCAAACAATAACCAAGATTGTCATAAAACGCCTTCTGACATTTGTTTGAATTTGGGTAATAATCCTAAAAGAAATCTCAATTTGTAATTGCAATTCTTGTAGATTATTAGCCCTATTCTCCTAGAAACCATAAATTTGTGATTCTACATGACCTCAGAAAATCGTTGGGTGAGACCATGAAGAACAATGTTTCTTATAAAATTTTCATTGTTATTTTCCATTTCCATTACAGTTTCACAAAATTGCATTCGCCCAAAATGATCATCAGGGAAAATTTCATGGGTTTTTCTTACTTTGTAGGATCGGTATCCTTTTTTTTCAGCACTCTTTCCACTGATCTTTTGCAAAATTAACCTGTTGTGCAAATTTTATTAATGAAATTTGGATTTTCAATAACACTTGCCACTACCATAATTTCCCCTTTATTTTTAGCACATGTGGGTAATGCCGTCATCAAGCGCAAGGTGCGCACAACTTCCAAGGGCAGCGGACAAAGTTCCATTTTACGCAGCCCTTAAAAAATTCCGCGACTATTTAAACGGACTTTTACCAGAAATCGACGAGAACGAAATGGTTTTTAGCGAACCCAAGGTTAAGTCGTGTTATGAAGCTGAACCAAAAGCAGACCTGTATCCTGAACTTACCGACATTAGCAATGCTGTGATTAAAAATGAGGACGGTACGATCGTACCTTGTAAAAAAAAGCGGGGTAGGCCGAAAAAAATTAAGGTCGAAGGCGAAGAGCCTCCACCAAAACCGGTTGTCCGAAAAACTCCGCCAAGTCAAAATAGTAATAATTGCGGTGATTTTCCCAAGAAAAAGAGAGGTAGGCCTAAAAAAGTTAAAATGGATAGCACAGACGCGAATAGGATGGAAAATAACGTGTCTAATAACATGTCGCAGTGCTTTTCCAACCCGTCGCCGATACAGTCGCCTAATAGCTTTTATCCGATGGGACCTGCATTGACCCCGCCCAATAATGCAAGTAACATGTACAACTCACAACCTCCTGGGTATACTCAATCTCCTAGACCGCCCTACAGCCAGTCACCGAGGCCAGCGTATAGTCAGTCACCTAGGCCGCCGTACAGCCAAAGCCCTAGGCCAGCCTACAGCCAGTCTCCACGGCAACAGTACAATCAGTCACCCAGACCTCAGTACAGCAATTCGCCTCGTCCCCCGTATGGTAGCCAATCGCCGCGGCCGCATTCACAACCGTTCACCCACTCAGATCTAAGCTCGGAAATCAGCGCCGCAATTAGTTCTGAGCAACTCGGATCCCCCGCATCTCCCATCGGTCCGCCCGATTTTGAGCCACCAACCAGCATGGCAGAGGATGCAGAATGTCGGTTAAGTCCGGCTCCTTCTACGAACAGCGAGAATCCGCATCACTATCACATGAGTCCAGCGCCCTCGACTAATGGGGAGCAACCTCATCACTATCACTATCAGTCATATAATATGGAACCACCACCTCAGGAGGCACCGCAGTATCCCACTACTCAAAAAAGCCAGGATATTGCTTCAAAAAGTCTGTCTGGGTTGGAATCTCTGGTGGACCAGATTCCTAGCATAACGGAAGGGGAAGTACCACTGAGCGAGACTCCTGATCAGTACGCAAATAGCTATACGGTATCCTCGGCCAGGGCTAGCCCGGTGCCGTACAACTATCCGCCTACGTCTGGGTATCCCTTATATCCAACCCCGACGTGGAGCGGGCATTACGAACCTATGCCTTTAAGTTATCCGCAGATTCCATACCCCCAATCTTACGGGCCGGGTATCCACGTACCCAATCCAAATTATCCTTACTACAGTTACCCTCAACCAACCCCACCACACCCTCCTGGCTACCCTCCTTACTTAGGAGGGTTTTGATCGGTTTCTGTCGCTGTGTTTTAATGTTGTGTACCTGTAACATATGTTCGGCTAGTACCTAGCAAGTCTGTCCGCTTCAGTACATAGTATGGGAAATTTAAGTGACTACTCATTCTTTGGTTGAGAAAAATCCGTCAAAAATATTACATAATAGGGGCCTATTAATGCAAATTAAACGTGGTTTTTATATGTTTAAAAGGTAATAGAAGTTACAAAAGAAACTAAGCAATCTGATAAAAACTGAAAGTTGTAGTACATTACAGAAACCCAGTACTTCGTTACTAAACAGTATTTTGAAAAGTTTCTGTAAAGTAGGAACTTTAGAATAAATAAATAAGTTACCGTTATTACATACTTAAAAGCAGTTTTTTTATTAACTTCGATTTAGATGAATGACGACGTTGTATTATGTAAATTAATTATTTAAGTAAATAAATGAATAGTTACAATGTAATATAACTTATAATAATATTTTTGAACATTTGGTTGATTAAGAAATTACATTAGATAGCATTTTGTTTGTAATATTAATTACTTTTAATTTTTAATAAAAAAGTTCATTAAACTGTATTTTTAATCGTGCTACATTCTGCTCCATCCAGTAATTTAATTTGAGGTCTACTCTACTTGCTGTTAGTTCTCATTTTGTAAAATATTTGACTGATTATTCTTCAACCATACAAATTCTGTAAATGACCTACTTTCAGTGTAAAGTTTCCCATATTAAAGATGGTCACTTGCATTTTGAAACCAGAGACTTGCACAGGGTAAATGGTGATATTTTTTTGTCATAAGTATTTTCTCTAAACTTTGAATGTTAGTTAGGCCGAGGGTTTGTGCATTAATATCTACATTCGGATCTCAAGTCGGTCGTGTGTGTTATCTTGAGTGTTAGCCCTGGACTTACATTATATAATATTTCAAGACATTTTGCACTTACGGTTAAAATAAATACAGGGTGTCCTGATAAGCTCGTCCTCCGGCGATATCTCGAGAACCCTTTATCGCGTAGCTTTCGGAAAAAAATATTTATAGTAAAATCGGCCTCGAGAAAATGCTGTAAATTCATTTCAAGTTTATAATTCTGCCGCTAGAGGGCGTAAAACTAAGAACAAAATTAAAAACACGGATTATTTAAGAATATGCCATATTAACTTATGTCGTTGGTAGTTTTCTTACAAACTATGTAAAATAAGGAAACTTTTTTCTTTTTAGCGTTTTTCTCCAACCTGTCAAATATAGGGAGGGGGAAGGAGCAAATGTACATTTGAAAAAAATTGAATAACTTTGTTTCGGCTTAACCGATTTTGATAAACTAAATTTCGTTTGAAAGAGCTTCTACCAGGGCTTAAGATAAAATATTGGTTTAATAAATTTATTTTTTTGTTTTATCCCCAGAGACTCATTTGTGTCAAAGTTATAGATTTTTTGATTTTTTTCGAAAAATTTAAATACAATGGTATTATTATTATAAGCTTATTTAAAGGAGCATAAAAAAGTAAAGAAACTGGCGAAAACCGCATATCGATATCTTAATTAATTCTCGAGTTATTGCCAAAAAACTGGATTACTCATATCCTTTCCTATTTTAAGCTGTCAGATAAACAATGCGGCCGTCGAGAGTGCCGAGACGTCAAGAATCCCAGAAAACAGGGACTTCAAAAAATGACAAGTGCATTGTTTGTCAAACCTGATAATTTTTAATTTAGTTCTTGTTTATCGCAGTTCATTGTTATTATTATTAGTAGTGGTGATGTTAGTCGTAATTAAGTAATTTTAAATTATGTTATTTTCCACCACCGAGGCATACGATATGTTTGCCTTTTATTTTAAAATTTTTTCAAATGCCTCTATTGCGGCGAGACAATATGCCATAAGGTGTTACGAAATACGGCATTTCAATAAAAAAAAGTGTTTAGACGTTTGACAACCCGTCTAAGAGGAACTGGAAATGTGCATCCTATTCCAGCACAATGAAGATACAATTAGCCGAAGCCCGTAGATAATAATCAGCTATTATTATCCACGAGCCGTGTAATTACGAATGCTGTTATTAAATTGATAATAAACAAATAATTATTGATATTATTTAATATTCGCAAAGAAACAAATGGTTTTTATTGTCATGGCATTCTCGATAAAATCGCCGCGTTGTTTATCTGACAGCTTAAAATAGAAAAGGTTACGAGTAATCCAGTTTTTCGGCAATAACTCGAGAATTAATTAAGATATCGAATTGCGGTTTTTACCAATTTCATTACTTTTTTATGCTCTTTTTAATAGGCCTATAATAATCATACCATTGTATTTAAATTTTTCGAAAAAAATTACAAAATTTATAACTTTGACACAAATTAGTCTCCGGGAATAAAACAAAAAAATAAATTTATTATGCCAATATTTTATCTTAAGCCCTGGTAAATGTTCTTTCAAACGAAACCTAGTTTATCAAAATCGGTTAAGCCTAAACAAGGTTGTTCAGTTTTTTTTAAATGTACATTCGCTCCTCCCCCCTCCCCATATTTGACAGGTTAGGGAAAAACGGTAAAAAAAAAGTTTCCTTATTTTACATAGTTTACGAGAAAACTATCAACCACATAAGTTAATATGGCATAATATTTTTAAATAATCCGTGTTTTTAATTTTGTTCTTAGATTTACGCCCTCTAGAGGCAAAACTAGAAACTTGAAAATAATTTCCAGCATTTTTCGAGGTCGATTTTACTATAAATATTTTTTTCCGAATGCTATGCGTTGAAGGATTCTCGAGATATCGCCGGAGAACGACCTTATCAGGACACCCTGTATAATTATGATAATGTAAATATTAGCATACTGCTGATATTTACGCTCTGGCTATAAATTACTATGGAATTTTAATTTAATAGGCACAGATAATATGCTCGAATCTATTGATTACCAAGAATAATTTATAAATAAAATGTATACTGGGTATAAAAGGCTTGGTTACAAATATTTTAAGACGTGATACTATAAACTATTTTCTACAAAAAAAAAACTAACCATCTACAAATTTGTTTCCAGTATGTTGGAGTTTTAATATGCATTTTTTTTGGCAGGACCACCAATATATTGTACTAGTTTAGTGAAAGAATATAAAAATAAATACCTAATAAGTTTTTTCGTAAGTCCTGTCATTATAAAAAAATGAAGTAGATGTTTTCCAATTTTGATTTTTATATTTTGATATGATTTCGTACATATTTCATACAAAAAAAAACATTTATTTTTTGTTTTTTAATTCTGTTAGTTTAGAAATTGTTAATTTCGATCATATCATATTTATTTGTGTAAATTACTCACAATTTTTTTTAGGAAAACTTTTATCTGACAAATTAGTAAAACTTATATTTTTTCATATGCCTGTCACTAAATAACATATTTTATGTTTAAATGATTTAACAAAACCACTTGCAAAGTTTACAATTAGAAAAAAAACTGCAACGTAGTTGTTTTTGCAGTTATCTGTGATGCTTTAACATTAGAAAAACCTCCTTATTTCGTGATTTTTTTGCTGCCTACAAAACAAACAAATACTTTGCTCCAGTGTACCCTAATTCAAATAAAGCAAAGTGCATTTGTCTAATGTCTGTGTATGTGTGAAGTCTATACACTTAACTGATAATTAACTTGTATGTATATAACCATTAAATATATACATCAAATAAAAAAAAACATATTTTGAATTTGGCAAAGCAAGGTAGTTCTGTTGACCAAAAAAGATATATGTTTAATATCTTAAACCCAATTTTGACTAACCTTCCTTGGTGTAAGTCCAGTAGATTTTTTTAAAAGATTTTCAAAAAAAAAACATAAGAAAAATTGTGATAGAACTGTAAGCAGTAACGTTGAGGATTTATTTTAAACATTTGTATGTTTTTTTACCTGTAAAGAGCTTTAATAAAAGATTTTTTTTAATTTTACACCAGTCTAGTCCACTTAAGTCTAGTCTTTTTAGTTGTAGAATATCAAGAAAATATTCCTATTTTAAATATAATTTATTTATACAGTTTATTTGCTTTCAAGAAACCTGTGTTATAAAAGGGGTGTTTGTGATGTGGATCTTTTTTGTAATGTACAGTAGAATATAATGCCACACGCACCTTTTGATTAGATATGGATTTAAAAAATTATAAAAAACATTTAAAAATTTTGGTGTATATATTTAAAGCAACTGAATGTGTTTGTTTAAATCGCGTCGATTGAGCTTATGTTGACCACTGCAATATATAAAATATAATTTCAATACTGCAATAAATATCAATCAGTATTGTCTACTGTTCGGTTAAACGACCTATTGTAATATATTTTTTAGTCAATGGGTACTGAGGTAATAGTGACAAAGTGAAATTTTTATATTGGAATCAATATACCTAAACTAAAAAATGTCATGCAGAGAAATATTTTAACAAATGATCGTTGTTATTTTCAGATTTCTATACGGTGGTAACATTTTGACTGTTTGTAGTTAAAAGGCTATGGTGCAATAACTGTTTTATTTCTTTTTAATAAACATTTTGCAAGAATGCTTTTTAATATTTAAAAATAAAATATTTGAACCAAAATGATATAACTATATCCGTAATACATAATAGTTTTTAATATATTGAGAACTTTTTTGTTGTCGATTTAAAAAAATTAAGGAAAGCTGGTGCTTAGTTAATCAGTAAATCCAATGGCGTTTAACGGGTGTTTAAAAAAATATTTCCACTAAGTTAATAAGCCTTTGCTAAATTGTATGATAAAATTATTTTTAACCTTAATCACCATCCCTCAAAATTACATATTTTGTAAAAGTCACTACTATTTTACTTTTGTACTTGAAATTACTCTTGCTTTTTAAAAATCCAAAACCAACAAATAGTCAGACTACAAATTTCAAATTTTATTACTTGGTCTGTGTTTGTCCACATGCTTGCGTCCTAGATACGTCAGAGAAATCTCGACAGAATTTTTTAAACGATCTTGTCTGTATTGTATTATGAAAACCCAGCAACAAGCCCGTTTTATTGTTTTTTTTTTCGGGTGTAATTAAACAATTACTAGAATGCCGATCGTTCCGAAAGCTGAACAAGCCGTTTGCCGCGTATCACTGGCTCCTTATTTATATGTTCTAAAGGTGCGTAACCATCCGAGGCACTCGTGCTCGGCTTCCTAAACCTGGTTCGACCACGGCAGTGCGGGTCGTGCCGAGCGCGCTTGTTAGGTATGTACTTTCCGCAAGGAAGTTTGAAGATTTATGGAAGCCCAATACTATGGCCTATTCGATCAAAAAATGTCCGGCCCACTCAAGGGTAATAAACTTAACAAGGAGTGCTCGATACCATTTAAGCCCACATACACCAATTTAAATGTCAATTCGGTATTTGTGACGTAATCCGTTTGCCTGTTTGTTTTGTTTACAAGTAGTATAAAGTCTTAATTTTTAAAAATTTTATACATTACAGTTCTAAAAGTAAGTACATATCCAAAATAGTTTTTAAAAGTTGAATATTTAACAACAATTAATAAAATAAATCTACCTTTTCGGCAAAATGGGCAAACTGGTGACGTCCAAACATAACCTATATCTGCGGACAAAAAGTAAAAATGGAGCACTCCTTGTTAAGTTTACCACCCTTGCGGCCCACTATGAAAATAACTGTCATATTCTGCGCAGTAACAAAATTCCCCAAAATATTGTAATGTGATGCCTACCTACACACAGTTTGTAGGTATGTAACACATTATCTTTTGACAGAGCCGGAGTCCCGTTTTCGTGTGCGACGGCGCGGTGTTTATGAAACTATACCCGCGCTGTGCCAACTTGCCACTTTCTTTGTTCCATCATCCTCAGAGTGTCCAGACTGAAATCTGTTACCTGCAGAAGTTTTTCCATGTCCAAATATTTAGGTCTGGTGTAGGTAAACCCCCCTTTACCACACTTAACGGTACGTTAGTATTGAAGCCTTAGCCTTGGTGGACTGTCTGACGATATAAAAAAATGCATTTTTTGCAAAGTATTTTTTGTCAACGTTTTATTTTTTAGATATCGATCCTTAAATATGATAATTAGATTAAACTCATTTACACTATCTTGCCCTTCTTTTATCACAAAATTGGTGATAAGTACATGAAACTATTATACAATGTTTGAAATTTATTTGAAAAAATCGAGTTGTCAATTATTTTATTAAAGTTTTTGGTAAAAATACAAAACTCCCGAAAATATCGACCACTGAAATAGAAGGCTGTGAAGTGGCGCCATCAGTTCTTTCCATGTTAAATCAGATGATATAAAATCCAATATTAAACAATAATTTAAAAAATATTTTCTAATAGTTTTGTCTATTATCCAACAATGTTGTGCAAAAAAAAACGAGGAACGTATAGTTAGTCTGAATTTGACATTGATGATGTCAACTTTATACATGGTAACAAAGATTTATGGAATTCCAAACCTGACCTACGATTCATTGTGCAAACTCTGCGGGGCCGATTCCCCTATTCCCGCTGCCCTGCACGCCTGGACAATTTTGTTTAACAGCATTGGTCTTCCATACACCTTTAAACTTTCTTTACTTTCCGCGGCAACGATAATGTTAAAAGGATTTTATTGAAACAATAAAATGTGCGGAATGTTACCGTTGCGTTACAAAACTGGAACTCTAAAGGAGCATAAATTCTATTGAAAGAGCAGTCGGTCTAGTATTCTTTCAAGAAATATTTAAGGGTGTAAAACGTATGAGCCAAAATTTTAGGTTGAATGATTGTAATAAAATAAAATGTATGGATGTTATTGCAGTTTGAGTTTTAAACACCCTTGTACAAACGTCTTGCTTCACTGGTAAAGTGTTTGAAAAACCGAGCTGTCGTTCTCACCTAAAAATGACTCTAATTAAAACAGTTATTACCCATCAGATACATATTTTGAACGTTGAAAATTAATTTCATGTTTTGTTTTGGCGCATTAAATTATTTTTGCTTATTTGTTATAATTATTTTTATTTCTTAAATAAAAAAGGTGTTTTTGGCTTGTTTATATGCATAGAGAATGTATGAAAAAGTTCAGTCTGCTAAAATCGAAAAGTCTTCTTTCAAAAAATAAGAAACATTATAACATTTTTGTGAAAATCTATTTTGTTTTTTTTTTTAATTAGATTTAAATTAATCCGTATTAATACAACCAATCCAACAAGCTATTAAATGGAACTAAAAATATTGTGTTTGTCTTATGTTTAACCGTTTAACGACTCGGGATGTTTAATGAAAAGTAAGTTATTATTTTCTAAACCAGCGAAAGTAAATAAGAGTCCAATATGTTTCTTATTTTTTGAAAGTTTAAGTGTAATGTGGTTGGACTATAAAGTTAGACTAGATCAAGGGACCGTATGGCATGAGTGTATATTTTTTCCATTATAATGATGTTAAGTCCGGGGCTGTGTGATATCCCATCACTATTATAGCCGTAGCTCTGATTCATGTCATGATTTAAATAAACATGGTATAGCTCTTCAGATCGATTTTTCCTTCTCCTAGTCCCCTCTCCTATACTTGTGTCCTACATATCTCTACATTAAAAAAATTCGCATCTCATATTGGGGTGCAAGAGAGACGGAAATAGTGAGCTGGCCACGGCGGATACAAAGTGTTCAGATGGTAAGGAGAGAGAAATTAGTTACTAAACTTAAATGGACACTGTTTAACATCTTCTGTGTAATTGTAAATTGTTATAGGGGTAAATGTTTGTAATAGGTGTAATAGAACAATTTTACGTTTAGGATTCCTAACAGAAAAAAAGAAAGGGGATATGGATAATATATCCAGATGTTTTTAACAAAACTTTCTATTAGTGCAATTGCAGTTTCAGACCTCTAAAAATGTGGAATGAACCATTTTGTTATTTTTAGCAATATGCATTATTTTTGTCAAATATTTTAATTAAAAAATTATCCTATTTTTCAAGCTTTTAACTTAACGCAAAAAACAGCATAGTTGGTTTTGATCTTTGTGCATATTAAACAGACTAATATAATGCAGGGCAAAGTTAAGGGCATGTAAAAAAAACAGTTTTACAGGTCATAACTACTTATACTGTGCTTATGAAGATCTTTTTGTGCCTCAGTTATCCAGATACCTATTTCAGTAAGTCTGTAAGGGATCCTTTTAGTTAAATATATTTCATGCTCTAAATGAATATGAAGTGCTTTGTGCCAGTACTTAAATACACACACTTATACTGCGTTAAGTAAACCAAATTTTATTATAACTGAGATTTTTTTCTTCTAAACCGTTTGTTAATTAAATTCTAACTTATAATTAATCCGCACTTTAAAAGTTTGTTTTCCATGAAAATATGATTTTGCGGAAGTATACTTTTAAAGAAAAATCTAGACGCGTGTAAACCGCATTAAACCCATTTCTTTATTTAGATAATTCTTTTTCTTTTATTAAATGCTAAAAATCAGTTATCATTAGCTAGTGTTAACAAGTCTTAAATCGATTTACTGAGAAACATGTCTTATAAAAATCCTTAAACGGTCACCTTTTTTTTATTAAATCGTTATCATGCAAAATTAAAAAGAAGGCTTTCATGACCTTGATCGGCAGGAAATCCGTAATTTTTGAGATAGACTGCCTAAAAGTGGAATTGCTTTATTACTTTCCTACGTTTCGTCTAAGTTATGTTAAATATTGTGCGCGGTTGTATTTGTACATCTTCAATGTTCTTATAATGCAGAGCATCCAAATGAAGGTACTTTCTTTTACTTTTTTTATTGTAGTGAAGTTATTTTAAATAAGTAGACTGTGGCAGAATTATTAGTTAAAGCGTTGTTTTTTATCTTCAGGACAGCTCGTGAAGTCTTATATCCAGCCTAAGTACTAAGCACCGTTGCTACCGGGTTTTTAGATATTAACCCATTTTTCCCCATTTCCATCAATAATATCTAAGTCAGTCCCTAAACATACAAATATTTTATTTTACCGTACCTTTTAGCAGCGGCCTGCGGTCCATTCAAGAAAGGGAATCTTTGATTCCCCTAGAACCAGGGCCGTATCTGGACCAAAATTTGGGGGGGGGGGTTAGGCCAGTGGCATTTGATAAATTAGGAATATAAAAAAAACATTAATTTATAAATGGGTTTTATTAAAAAAAAATCAGGTTAAACTAAAAAACACAGTTAACAACGTTAAAATTTTAAAAATAATAATTATAATAACAACTGAATATTTCTTTGCTTTTCCCTCGCCAAACGATTTAAGACTTCCGCAGTATCATTTTAAATATTTCTATGTACTCTTAAAAGAGCAAGTCCTGATAGCCGCTCTTGACCAGTTGAATTGCGCCAATAGTTTTATTTTATTTTACAATATAAAATTTTTGGGATTTTCAGGGGGGAGGGGGGGGGTTGAACCCCCAGAGGTACGGCTCTGTCTAGAACTATCAACCGAACAAAATTCTGGCATCAAAAGTTTTGAAAAATAGTCATATTATTTTATTTATTCCTTAATGAACTGCAACATCCTAAATTTAAAGGACAAAACATTATAAATAGGTGAGTTTTTATAAATTGCTTGCCTACTTTCAAATTTTACGGCACGTATAAAGTCGTATAGTCGACGGTTTTCGAGATAAACGGAATGCGAAAAATAATTTTAATAATAAAAATACCAACAAATTAATAACAAAATAATATTCAACGCTGTCCCTAAATTTTTAAATTATTTTTAATGTTATTATACATATATACATATATATTAAAATAATATTCAAGCATCTTCTTATTTTTATTACCCCCTTGTTTACTGTATTTACGCACTGCAGTCGTGCTTTTAAGTCCGTTTATCTCGAAAGCCGTCGACTATACGACTTTATACCAAGGGAACCTTTTTTACGTAAAAATGTCCAAAGAAACATAATTTATTTAAAAAATAGTAAAAATACACTCGGCGAAAAAAAATATGACCCTAAATAACTAACCACCCCTTTGTTCCCACGCCACTGGTTGCAATATGGGTCACCTGATATTTTCAATAAGTGATCTTCAATCACTCTAACTTATACGTAGAAGTTAATTCCTGTATTGTAAGTAGGTCCTTATAAATTAAATAAAAACCACTTTTATGACACCATCTTCAAGGGCCTGTAGCGCCCTCTGGAAGCATTTCCGGACCCATGTTAATATAAACTTTTTTTCATATCTTTTTATGTAGAATTGTCCCTTAAAATTTTTCATCGTCATTTCCGGACACCCTGTATAGATAATAATCCGTAAACGGTCCTTACCGAAAGAAAATTTTAACCCTTTGGAAAATCTCATAAAATGCACTAGTAATATTTGGGTCACGCCATACTTTTGAGCAGGTGTGCCCTTCAACTATTCATGTCTCGTCAATATATTTTTCCTTTAAACGGGTCACGTATTTCTTTAAAAAATTTTGTTCGTCCCAACACAGTTTTTTCGTTTTCGGTTAAAAATCTTTTGCCGTCCGGTTTAAATCCTAGAAGTTTAAATCTCTTAACGTTACCTTTAAAACTCCGCGGAAATTTTGGGCAAGGAATTATCAGCATTTACTTCAGCCTTGATTTTTACGGTCGGCATTTCGTTTGTAAAAAAACTGCAGCTTTTGGCGAATTGCATATTTTCTGTCATCATCTAGGATAATTTTCTTTCTACCTCTTGTTTTTGTTCTTTTCTGGTTAACATTAAGTGGTCTTAAAAAAGTCCCATAACACAAATTTGTAAAACTGGCGCCACCTTTGCGGGCATATTGAGATTTCTAGTACGAATACTTTTACAAATGCATGTTTACCCTTTTTTATTTTACAAATTAATAATTACAATAGTTTAATACAAAACTCAACCAAATCCGGAAGTGCGACGATGCAACAGAACTGGACAACATAAAAGCAACGAAGAACGTTCATTATTGCAACCTAGCCCAATCAAATTGTCATTCAAAATAGGGCCCAAGTAAGCATGAAATAGGCTATTTAGTTTTATTGTTTTAATTGGTCTATTAGGGTGCTAATAACAGTAATCTGTGGTTTTCCAACAACATTTTTGATGGGAGGACTTTTGACAGCCCAAAAACCACGAATTTTTTGGACTTTTTTTAGTTTTTTTGATATATCTTAAAAACTAATAGTCCCCTTTTTTATTATGTACTTTTTTAAAAAGCATTAAATTTTCTACAATATTCACTAACGAAAGTCTTGTCTAACTCTAACAGCAAGCGAGCTACAGCCCGTCAAAAATTGTCTATTTTTGCCAATACTGCAAAAAATCGCCAAATCCTCCTATTAACTCCTTTATGTTTCTTTATAACTCGTCCAAAGTATTATAAAAAAGATAAAATTGATTAGGGTTAAAAATAGTTGACTTAAAAAAGCTAATAGACCAATTAAAAAAATAAAACTAAATAGCCTATTTCATGCTTACAACGATGTACTATTTGATTGGGCTAACAGTATAGTATGCATCCTTGTTGCAATAGTTGTAACGTTATACGCATAAAATGGTCGACGATGGTCGTTTTATACGAAGTAAATACAGACAACCGACATTTCGCCGGCATTTTTGGTTTTTTATTGTCTGTTGTTAAATATACAACCAATTATTTTAATCTCATAGTATAGGCTCATTTAGATTTTACCTCTTTTGATTTCGGCATTACCTATTTAGGCATTTCAGAACATTTGTAGTTTCTACGAATCGTAACCTGTGCAAAGAATATAAATACAGGGTGTTCGGAAAATGCGTTAGGAGATTTTAAGGGGTGATTCTACATAGAAAAATAATGGTAGTATGTCATTTAGCAAAATGCCGAGATCTCCATGGTTACCAAAATACAGGGGTGCAAAGTTCAATTTTTAGTTTTGTTTTTCCGTCATATTACATTTATTCTTCCATCAATTTAGTTGATGTTCGGCATACGAACCAAGCTATTTAGGTTCTAATATTGTACGTTAAAAGAAGTTCTTTTGAACACTGCTAGAGGGCACTTTACCTGAAACACAAAATTTATTTACTCCCTATCTTTTTTATTTGGACAGATATTGCAAATTTAAATATACAAGCTTAAGGACCATAAAAACTTAAAAAAGAATGTACTCTTCATCAATGTCGATAAACCTAACCATTTAGCCACTAATCGATATCAAAGTTTTCATCAGTTTTATCCAAATTAACCATGTATTTAAATTAAGAAAATTTATAACATATTTTTGAAATACCCCCCATTCATTTTTATACATTTTCTAATACTATTTAAAAAATGTCTTCTTATACGAAAAAATATACCAACTGTATTTGTAATAATATCACAACCATTCATTATCCGTTATCCGTTATTAATATCTGGAGAACGGGGTACCCAAAATAATGGATCGTTTCGCCCAATCCACCTATCAGGAAATAATTCATTTAAGACAATTTGTGCATCCACATTAAAATGGGGTGGAGCGCCATCCTGAAGTGGCCACCTGTTCATTCAACGGTCCGTCAGAAGAACGAAAACCTTCCCTGATGCTGTTTTTCTAAAATGGCCTGAGGGTTTTTATAAGCCCGTTCGTGCGTATTACGAAAATTTGTAATCCCATCTCGCGTAAATTCTGCTTCGTCAGTAAACAAAATTAAGTCGATGAACTGGTTTTTTCTTCATTTTTTTCCAAAAGACTATTGCACATGTCCAGTCGTAGTTGTGAGTCATCCTCATAAAGTGCTTAAACCTTCTGTACATGAAATGGGTACAGAAGTTCTTCATAAAGAATTTGCCAAGCTGTAGAATTAGCAGTTCCCTCTTGTAACGCAAGCTTCCTTGTGCTAATACCTGGATTTTTTTCTACTCTTTTGATAACTCTTTCAACAGTTCTTACATGCCTTGGTCTGCCTATATCAGAAATCCCAATATTAAAAGAATCTATCTCATCAAGTCGTCTGTGAATGTTGATGAAAGTTCGTGCACATGGAGAATTCCTATCTGGATAAGTTGCAATATAAATCTGCCGGGCCTCTTCTGCATTCTATTGTGCTTGCCCGTAACAAAAATGCATATCGCGGTACTCAATATTTGAATATTCTCGTTCCATTTTATAGCAATGTATGTTTTTAACACGAAAAATTATTTCAAACTTAACGGTAATGCAACCTATATTTGTCAAATTTCGCAAAATTTGACACAAGGCGACTTGATTTGTTGGTTCCATTTAAATACATAATTAATTTGGATAAAACTGGTGAAAACTTTGATGTCGATTAGTGGCTAAATGGTTAGGTTTACCGACATTAATGAAGAGTACTTTTTTTTGAGTTTTTAATTGTCTTTAATCTGGTATATTTAAATTTGCAATATCTGTCCAAATAAAAAAGATAGAGAGTAAATAAATTTTGTGTTTCAGGTGAAGTGCCCTCTAGCGGTGTACAAAAGAAATACTTTTAACGTACAATATTAGAACCTAAAGAGCTCGGTTCGTATGCCGAACATTAACTAAATTGATGGAAGTATAAATGTAATATGGCGGAAAAAAAAACTAAAAATTGAACTTTGCACCCCTGTATTTTGGTAACCATGGAGATCTCGACATTTTGCTAAATGACTTACTAACATTATTTTTCTATGTAGAATCACCCCTTAAAATTTCCTAACGCATTTTCCGAACACCCTGTATATTGGCACATTATTTAAGACCTTATTGATTCTACTTTGTTACTGGGTTTAACCTGTGTGTTTTGTCAGTAAACAAGATTCATCTTGTAGGAAAATGATCCTTAAAGTTCCATCGTGCAATCAAAATAGAAACATCGGAAAGTAATCGTAGGTCCCAATTTAAAATTAACTAATGTTTTCTATAAATAAATATTTATTTTATACGAATATACTTTGTTAATGTCATAAAAGATATTATGAGCTTGTATTCAGAATATATATTTGCTTAGATAAAATAAATATTTCTTTATATTAAAAAATCCAGTTTATCAATAATTTTACGATGACGGTGTTACATTTTTTGTATTAATTATGCTATGGTTTTACTTAAAAAGACTGTTGTAAGCTCAGGTATTGCATTTTATTGTAACATTCAGGAAATTATTTTCCATTAGAATTTTGATCTGATCGAAAATTCTTAAAACTATGCAGATAACTTCTTATGTTTTTTTTTTTATTTTGGAACAATCTGTAAAAAATGTAAAAATCTCAAAATTTTAGAAATAATCCTAATAAAAAATAAAAAATAATACAGGGTTGTAGAGTGCAAATGTAGCAAATATGTATTTAAAAGGTGCTTGAAATGTTATAAGCCTGCACCCGGATCGATTCTTCATTGATCAGCACCTTATTTTCTGAACACTATGTATTTAGATAGATTTAGCTAGATGTGACAAAAAATGCGAACCAACTTTTTAACGAAATTTTAGAATATTAGGCTAGCGTGAGTTATTTTTTGTTTGTCGGTGCGTAATCGTGAAGAAAATTTGGAGTTTTTTCTATATAAAGTTCAAAATGTCGATTACGTGAATAATAAAAAAACTAAGTGACTTAAAAAATTATAGTAAATGATTGTACGTAAATAAATTTAAGGATTTGTACGTCCCTGTTTTTTAAGGGTGTTTTTATTATACGCACTATTTCCCTCTCTTTCGGTTTACCATTTGTTGACCACCAGGGATCTGATATTTGACGTGTCAGAAAAAATTTTATATATGTAGTGGTATTTTAACACCTAAGAAGCAAAAACATAAAATTTTTGTACCTTTGTTGTTACGTAAAAGTTGTTCTTAATATTGACATTTACATAACACAAAGCAACTGATTGATCAGCTTTATTTTACCTTTATCATAGTAGTATTGAAATTTTATTTTTTTTACCTATCCATTTTTTTCTATTGACTTTTGATGGTGGTACTATTCTTTTATATCACTAAAATTAAAGTAATAAAATATGCCTTTGCAAACACACTAAAATATTTTGTTAAGAAACCTACCAGATCTCATAACTTTTTAGGTAGTTATTTATTTGTATTTAAAAATTTCTTTTTTAGTTTCAATATAGCTAACCTAGAAGTACTTTTATTTTGTCTTCGTAAGTATGCACGTTTAAAAGTTACCTATCTTTTCCGGAGAACGAACGCTTATTTTTTTTAAGTCCCTTTTCTTGGCAGTGGTTTTGCTAGATAGTGGGTAGGGACAGTGAGAATCTCGTTAATCCATTCATGCGCGTCACTAATTAGATGACGAGGCATTTGGCTAGTCAGAAATGGCGCTTTAGTCGTTTATAGAGGAGAACTGGAAACTTAAAGACTAATATATAAAAGTAAATACAGGATGGAAGCATCCTGAGATGGCTCAGGATGCTTCCATCCTGGGGACAAAACGGTCAGAAATAGTTGCAATCCGCAACGTCCCGCCAATTTATTTCGAACAAAAGCTTTATGTGTGATAATGCTCCCTATTATTACCATGCACACCATGTCTCTAATCCCTCTTTGTGTAAATTTCAATTTGTTGAAAACGGGCGCGTTCACCCGTCTGGTTCTATGACTAGAGGACAGAAGGAAACAGGTTTCCCCGGGTAAACCCGCTCGACTCCTCTTACGAACTCGATGTCGGTATGCATGACGCGTTTGTCCGCGCCTACCAACAACAACTGCTCCGGGCCCTCCCACGGAACACAGACATCCACTATCGTAACGTCCGTCTCATCCACAAGCACCAAGTTGGGTATTCTAAGCGCTCCGTTATTACACCTGATTCGAGGCTCTACATCGATATTGAATCCTCCCTCTTTAGCTTTCTTAGATATGAACTTGACTAAATGGTCGTGCCGTTTGATCCCGGCCCATTTCCCGAGAGGACAGCACTGCAAGACGTGAGAGAGATTCTCGTCCTTCAAAGGACGGGTTTAGCTCCAATTCGAAGACAGTCTGGTTCAAGTATGCAACTTCTAAAGTTAAGGGATCCTCTATAGGATTATCGTCCCCAGTGGAGGGCGTCCGAAAGACGTGGATATATTCCCTTTCGACCTCGGTCATTCCAGGGCCTTCCCCCAGTGCCTGCTCCCAAGGAACATCCTGTACAATATGCTCAGCGACTTTGACCGGATCTTTAGTATAGAGCTGCTGCACTTTTTTAAGTAAAAGTGCCTGCCTGGCCGAACGATCAATATTTGTGGGCATTCGCTCGGCAAGAACGAGACGTCTCGGTCTTTTAGAATTATTACGCCTAACCCGAACGGGAGGCGGAGGTTTATTAGCAAAGGTGAGGATAGCTGCTCGGGCTTCTTCCGTTCTTGCCATACATTAACATAACATCAATATATTAGTTTTTGCTAAATTTAACACCTGCGGTTCCAACCTGAACCAGATTGGGCAAATAGAAACTTCGCTCGCTTTACAAGGTGCTGTTCACCTCTTCCATGATAGACACATCCTGAGCCAGACTGGTGTAATCATCACTTTATTTGTCATCGGCAGGAGGTAGGCCAAAGCCCACCTCTTCTACCAAAACTTGAATCTCCCGAGCCCCGAGTGAGGCAAGGTAATCCCTGTAAGCCTAGGTCCGTCTCAGGTATTTGGTTCTTCCCAACGTAATGTTGGGGAAGAAGTCGGCAAGGTGCTTGTCGATGAGCCGACCGTCAATTCTAGCTTTATCATTAGCTAGTAAAAATATTTCACCGTCCTCCAGGTCAAAAGGGTTGGCCGGGGGTGGGGCATCATTCGCCTCGTAAAGTTCTTCTCTAAGACGATTGAATTCTACGGGATGGGCCGTTCGCATATGTTGTCGAACTCCCGCGAAACTTTTGAATTTAACATTGCATAAATCACAAATTGATTTATCGCCAGCTTGAGGTCCATGACATCGGCCTCTTGAAATGGGTACGGACTCCGGCTTCAGAACCGAAGTCTTTCCGCACACGCAGCGTACCAACGCGTTTGAGACTTGAGAATAGTGCACAGAGCAACCAGTGGAGCCAATGGCACTCACCGATAATCCTTAAATTTACGATCGATTGACTCTGCGCAAGTACGTCCAATCTAAGATTGGCGAGACGCGACGAATCGCGTTGACCCTGGCCACTTCTCCGCATCAGTGAAAGAAAGAGGACAACTATGAGCCAAAAATTGGCATAAAACGGTAGTGTATAAGGAAGTGAGGAACGACACAGACGAGTAAGGAGACCTTTGTCTTTATAAAGACGACACTAAGCGTGAAGTGCTGATGATGTAGCCTATAGCTGTTTCCTGATAGAGCCGTACCAACAGCTTATTGCGTGGGGTATCCGGCAGTGCAGAAGTATGAGGAGCAAAAAAATCACATAAACAAAAAGTAATTTCTATTTGTATCAAGATTCTTCATTTTAAATGATTTTTTTCGTTGGTGTTATAAAATGCATCCCGCCTATTTACTTTAATGTTTTTATAAAAATACGGCTATACTTACAGGCAAAATGTATCCTAAGTATCTATTCATTAGTTGCTTTTCGACACCGAAACCAACAAAAGTTAGACTATGATGCTTTTGTATTTTGAGAAATGATACCGTATTTCAGGCTATTTAAAATTTTTGAGGCTCATAATTTGTCCAAATTTTTGTCGTTTTTTAATACAAAATTTAACGGGTTTAATTTTACTTGAAAATTGTAGAAACATATAGGTGCCACTATTGTCAATAGATTTTTCACGAAATAAATACTGTTAAATTTTTGCTTCATTGTTTATACTGTTCTATGTATCTGCTACGGCTCTTTGTACTGACACGAGGTAGTGTACATATATATGGCAATAAAAAAATTAAAAATTTCAGTTTTTGTTTTTTGGTACTTCTTTGTTTTCACATGCAATCATTCCGACAGGTCAAATATCAGAGACCAAAAGAGTTGCGAGTGGTTGTTGGATTTTGTAGTCACAGAACTGATATTTATTTAAATATTTTTTAATTGTTTATTGTGTTATATAGTAAAGTGTATTGTTTTATATCTTGATTGTTATATATACGTATGATACTCGATTTAGTTTGGTTTTTTGGAAAACTCTCCCATGGTTCTTTTTGTACTTTAAAGCAGTATTAGCATTTTAAGGACAAAAAAAAATAAATTTTGTTTAATTCCAGTGTGTATTATTGTTGGCTCTCGGTCGCCAATGACATTACAACTGAACCTAAGAAAAAGGACTTCTGCAAAACGAAATTTTAGGAAACTTGCAAGTCTTGTCTTTCTTTTTAAATAAAGACTTGTTTCGGAACTAAAAATTGCTAGATAACGCATTTCTAAAAAAGTCAGTAGTTATTTTTTTTAATTTTTTTATTCTATGTTTTTAATAAAATTACTAAAGGTTTGTGAGTCTGCAACAAATAATTAGAGGGCCATTTTTTCCTATATCGCCAATGTTAGTTTTTTTTTTATATTTCGCCAATTGGGCGTGATCAAACGGGCATTCGATATGGTGTTAAAGGCTAAGTTCAAAGAAAATATTTTGAGGCCTTAAACTCAACTTTTTTTTTAAGCAGAAAATTTGGTTTCTTGTAAATTATTCTTGGTCTATAGCAAGAAGACATAAAATATGTTTTTAAACACTTTATTATTTTAAATCTTACGATATTTGTTAAATTAAGTTATCTTTAAAGACCTCTCATAACGTTTTTTACTCTATTATACGGGGTATCCAAAAACTACACGTACAAAGCTTATTAAGAGACTCTCGAAAATTATAGTTTAAACCATCTAACAACACAACTTTACCAAATTTTTTGACAGGGAGCATCAAAAAATTTAAAGATGGGTTTTTCCTAAATTTCTTTAAGACTTTATTTTAAGATTTTTTGTGCATAGTTTGAGATCATAAAATATCGTTTTTAGTGATCGGCTGTAAAAAAAGATGTTTATAGTGACGTCATCAACAAAGATTATTTAGGTTAAGTCATGTTTTAGTAGAATAAACCAACAAAGATGTGGTTAATTGGTTTATCTGCTTTGTATTGATCATTAAAGATAAATAAAACCCGTAAATAGTCTGTTTATTAACTACTTAATAATTCACTTACAATCTTTTGAGGACGAGTCTTATAACCTAACACAAAGCACCTAATTGTCCTTGTTAAACTACTTTTAGGGATAATTCACTAACTTTATAAATTAATTTTATAGTACTTAAAGTCTGTTTGGGTATACTCTCTATCTATTTTAAGTTCCCTTTTCAATGTTTTCACTCAGTGTGGCTAGACGAATATTTCTGTCAACAGTAGAACGAGATCAAACAAAACAGGAGATTTGCCCATATGAACAGTAGTTTATATTTTTTAATTTTTATTTAACTTTCAATTAAAAAAGTTAAACATCGTTTTCGCAAAATGTGTTTTTGCTTGTTTCTTAAAGTGTTCTCTGACAGATAAAGGGTCAATTTTTTTTTCTACGAAATTGTGATAGATATTTTAATGAAACCAAAGCGACATGGAAGCTAATATTTAGTATTTTATTTCATATTTTTTTCATAATTTTTCACCCAATCATAAGCCAAGAAACCAAAATGTAAAAAATTAGGGGTGGATTTTTTTAGGCTAGTTCTCGAGATACACCAACCAAAAAATTTAGGGATTATCATTAAGTATTCAACTATAACTCATACCAATAACATAAATGTGCGAGGGGTGGAACATATTGAATAATAATAATGAATTTCTATGTAGGTTGGCACAAAATAACTCGTAATAGTATATAAAACCTTTGGTTTGCATTTAAAAGTATATATAATTTCATCTTCGTTACTATTTTCTTTTATGGTTCTAATGCTTGTAGCAACATTAGTATCATCAAATAAAGTGTTACATGTCTTGCTATATATGTCGAGAACAAACTTTCCTCCTCATTATATTGCCATTTTCTTTTAAATGTTTAATATTAATTTCGTACTTGTTACCATCCAACAGCTCATCGAGGTAACATACCGCTTGTGGTATTTATTATGTTTTAAAGTCCTTGTTAGTTACTCGTCAAAAATCTTTATATAATAGAACCGCTTTGGTCCTGGTCCCCGGGTATAGAAAATGAGTATGCTTAGCCCTATTGACCCCTATAAACCGGAAAATCGCCTGAAACAAAATAAAGAAAAACCCCCAAAAAATCAAAATACTTATTTATGTTTCGATGGCAAGTCTACCACCGTTTTCAAGATAAAATTAACGTTAAAAATTAAATAATAATTTAAATAAAAAGTGTCTTATTTTAATATAAAAATGAAGGAATGCAATCGTTTTGGCAGAATTTATGATATATATATATATATATATATATATATATATATATATATATATATATATATATATATATATATATATATATATATATATATATATATATATATATATATATATATCGCGTATGCACGGATTTTCGGGTGACTCGCGTGTTACTTCTGTCTTGAAGTAGACAGTTTTGTGGTTGACGTTTTCGATGACATCTCAGTCATCTTCAAAACTGAACTTCAATACAGAAGAACAGTCTAGACACCGTTAACAGTATAGTATCTAGATATAGATCACTATAGATGTCATCGAAATATATATATCCACAAAATATCGAGATAATTTATTTTCTTTCAACCTTTTAGAATATATTCAGAGGGATAACACGCGAGTCCATTTTAGTCCATGAAAATCACGTTATGATATATATATATATATATATATATATATATATATATATATATATATATATATATATATATATATATATATATAAATATATATACGAGATAATTTTTGATTTTCTTGAACCTTTTAGAATATATTCTGAGTTTTTCTTTTTTCTTGGGATTTTTGGTTCAACAACAAATCAAAAACTATTTAGTTCCCATATTAAAAATAGTTTTATTTCAGACGTTTCGGCTGATTTCAGCCTTTATCAATGATTTTTCTATCTAAAACAATTATATAACTATGCTTTATATGTTCAGATATATATGTTAATAATGTACAATTTTATAAAAATTTAAAACATTTTTATAAAAATTTACATTGTATATACATATATATGAACATAAAGCTATATATATGATATATATTGTTTTATATAGAGAAATAATCATTGATATAAAACTTTTTTAACATGGAACTAAAATAGTTTTGATTTGTTGTTGTCCATAAAATAGGATAAAAAAGATATATATATATATATATATATATATATATATATATATATATATATATATATATATATATATATATATATATATATATATATATATATATATATATATATATATATATATATATATATATATATATATATATATATATATATATATATATATATATATATATATATATATATATTTAATATTAGTGACAATACCCAAGTTTTTTGGTTGGTGTATCTCGAGAACTAGCCTAAAAAACCACCCTTAATTTTTTACATTTTGGTTTCCTGGCTTATGATTGGTTGAAAAATTATGAAAAAAATATGAAATGAAATACTAAATATTAGCTTTCATGTCGCTTTGGTTCATATAATGGAGGGTAATTGGAAAGATTTTTAATATTTATTTTTTCCGAAGGTGTTATAATAATCATTTTTCTTTTAATACAACAATTAAATTGTTTTATACATACTCAGTAAAGTTAGATAGTAATTTGTGGTTACGACAATTGCATTTTTTTATTCGCAATTCTAAAGAATGGCAATGTAAATTCATGAAACTCCAGACAACATTTTGTCAATCAATTTTTTAAACAAGCTAAAATTGTTTCGACGGTCAGAAGCCGCTTAGTGGTCACAGATCGGTAAAAAAATATAAGGGTATTATATTGCTGTAACAACCTTAGCACAGCATTTTCTACAGTTAACCACCTGATTTCTGCTGGATGGAGTATGTCATGTATTTGGGTGTTTGTAAAATTCTGTAAGTATTTTAGTGATTTAATGTGTTTAGAGCTATTAGAGAAAAAGTTGTAAATGTCCCTAACTATATATCTTCAACCGCGCTAGGTAGTTTCTCGCATGTACAGCTGGTGCACGTAAATGGAAGCTATGACATACAACACATTCAAAATAATTCTCAACTTCCTCCTTTAACAGCCTCAACAGAGAATAAATAGATTATCATAAAAAAATGTCAATATTTAAAAACCTTACTTTCGAATCACGAAGGACCTAGAATCCAATGCCAAATGCTTTGTGCATGATCTGTCTACAACACCAACCCCAGATAAAAAAGACCAGATACGAAACATAGCGTGGCGGCACAGTCCAGCGTCCCCACTATAATGGTCCGCTCAGCAGCGGATCATTTTAGTACGGGAGCCGTTTCTCGCGTGCGTTGAACTGTTTAGTTTACTAGTTACTGTGAAACAGCGAGGCTGGTGCGGGCATAAAAGTCAGTTTTAATATATTTATTATTTTCGACTTTTATAACATGACAGGTTATAAGTGCATATGTAGATGCTGTACATCTAATAATAAAGAAATAACTTTTTTTTCGCTTCCAAGTGACTCTATAAGGTAAGTTCGATTTATTCAGATTTAAAATCACAATAGACATTTTTTAGACGTGAAGCTTGGCTTCGTGCTGCTATAATAATCACACTTTCAAATTATAATGCGCTTAAAATTGTCAGAACTTTAAAAATAAAATTAATTAGAATATTGTAAAGGTGATTAATTGAGAATTTGAATATTTCAACATTGGTATTTCTATCATAATACGTGTTGTAAGATTTGAATATTACAATATTGGTATTTCTACTATTATATGATTTATTGGATATATTCTAGTGTAAATAAAAAAATTCCTGCTGTGCCTAAGTTATTATTTGGACGCTTGAAGAAAAAATATATACAGGGTGCCCGAAAAGTCTGGACTGGGTCAAATATCTCGAGAACGAAAGGTTGGATTTCCAAGATTGCAACTAAGCTTTGTTTTTGACACAATTGTCTATCTAATTCTTATGTCAAAAACCACCCCGCCTCTCTTAAGGGGTGAACGTAAGTGGTTTTATAATTTTAAATAGAGCCCCCTATTTTCTTGCATTTTGGATTCCTCAAAAAATTCTGTGTCTGGCCCCCCCAATTTTCACCCCCCAACCCCGCCACCCCTTCCACAGGAGAAAAAACGAAAAAAAATTAAAAATAAAAACTTTGAAACTGGTGGTTTAAATATTTAATTAAATCCACCTCAAATTTCAACCCCAACCTCGCCACCCCTCCTCAGGGGATGAAACAAATTAATAAAACAAAATTGAAACTGAACCTTCTAAATTCTTAATTAAATCCGTAATAAAAATAAACATTTTTTTATTGCAATATTATTTTCTTAATTTTTGTCATCCCCCATGAAAAGGTGGCAAGGTTTGAAGGGTAAAATTTTAGATCGGGTCACATATTTTTCTGACATGTTTATTTTAATTATGGATTTAATTAAGAATTTAGAATGTTCGGTTTCATTTTAAATAATTTTGTTATCCCCTGTGGAGGGGTGGCGAGGGTTGGGGTGAAATTTGAGATTGGGTAACATGTTTTTGTACATGTTTATTGCGGATTTAATTAAATATTTAAACTGTTCAGTTTTAGTTTTATTTTTTAACTTTTTTTTCGTTTTTTTCATCCCCTGTGAAGAAGTGGCGTGGGTTGGGGGTGAAAATTGGGGGCCAAACACAGAATTTTTTGAGAAATCCGAAAATGCAAAAAAATAGGGGTTTCTATTTAAAATTATAAAACCACCCTTACGTTCACCCCAGAGGAGTGGGGTGGTTTTTGACATCAGAATTAGATAGACGATTGTTTCAAAAACAAGAAAGTTCGAATTACGATCTTGGAAGTCCAACCTTTCGTTCTCGAGATTTATTTGACCCAGTCCAAGGCGCACCCATTTTTAATATTAAACCCAAGTACATATTCCAATACTGAAGCTTAAAAATAGTCATTATTAATTTGCATACCTTTTAATTTTGACAGATTCGTGCAATACGTTCCTGTCCTTAAAAATAAAAAATTCTGATTTTCAGTAGTGCAGGTAGCCGATGCCCGTTAAAAGAATGCCTCTGGCTATAGCGATCCTTTGTGTGTTGCTCGAGTCAAAAACTCAATCGAGCCGACCCGGCTTTCACATCTGGTTTAGTTAAATCTGTGACGCAACCAAAGAATTAAACCTCAATAAGAAGCGACATAAAGTTCCCAATAGCATTGGTTATATAGAAGCAAATTTCTGACGTGTAGACGGAATGACACTTAAACAGCTTGGGGGTACACTGAGAGAAATATCAACAGTAAAAATTCAGTTTTACACGGGAAAAAACTTATATAATTGATAGAGTCGGCTGTTACTTGATGGAAATCCATTTTCAATTATCAAGAAAAAATACTATTTATAGTACTGATTTCCACTTTTTATATATAAAAAGTGGAAATCAATACTACAAATGAAACATTTTTTTCTTGATAATAAAACTTGCTATAATATATACATTGCAGTCTTGAAAAATCGTCCCTTTCAAGGAATTTTTTTTGCAGTCTTTTTAGGGTTGGTTATTCTCAAAAAAGATTAGATTATTTTTGAGAAAAATTAGTTTTGGGCAAAGCGATGTTTACAGGGGATTAAATGTTGCAATATTTCTTAAAAAAAATTAATATTAGGTACGTAATTTTTGTGTGAACAGGTGTAAAATAATTATAAGAAATCTTTACTTTAAAATTGTAATAAAACAATAAGTGAGTGTTAATATATGGTTTTTGAGGTCTTCGAGTACCTATGCGGAATTAAATTTTGTAATCCATTTTACGTCTAATTTGACTGAATAACATTTTGGAAAAAAACGAATAGTATACAGTTTTTTGCTTCCGCTAATTACTCTTGATTTCTTCATTTCAAAGAAAAAGAGAAAAAAGTTTTAAGGTATGTGATTCTATGGGTTTCTGGGGTCAAAAATTCAGTGGAGGGATGTTTTTTTGTAAAACGGCACCTATACACCTTAATACTTACCTTTACTATAAATGTATATCCTTTCATTTTTACTGTAAAAAAACACTAGAATGTACTTTAGTTTTTTTATTACATAAACATATAATTTAGCATTTCCTATATTGGTAACAACAACAAAATTTCTTAGTTAGAATATATTAGTATACAATGTACAGCATGCTTTAATAAAAAGAGGGTTCCCCATTAAATTAATTAAATTTGAAAGTAGGTTTATGATTTGGAAAAAAATCTCAGTAGATATTATGGAAAGAAAAAAATGGAAGAACTTAATAATCAAGGTGGCTCAAAACATTACTAAAATAAACAATTTTGTTTTTTTAAAGGCTAAATGCCAAGGCTAGAGCTTGAATGTTCAAGGTGAGATGAAAAATATTGACTTTTTAAAAAAAGTAGGCAAACAGTTTATTGAAATGACAAAATCTGAAAATTACATCAACTTGTTACCGTGACTATAAATTGATTATATGTGTGATATAATTTTTAGTTTTCTTATCTTTTGACTGGTACTTTAGATCACGATTGGTATATTTCATTCTATAAAATATTCGAAGCCTAATAATTTATTTTATAATGTACATTTTTGGGAAATCATTGCATGGATGGGTAAATCCTATTCTTGTCATTTCAATTAAGAGTTTATATCAAACTTCCTGTTTTATACAAATGTCTTCAAACTTAGTTTTAAAAGCATGTTCCAAATCATAAACATATTTAATAAACAAATCGGGAGGGTGCTGCAACGCTCCATGAATGTTTAGTGTAGTAAGCTTTATAATACAATTTTTTATACAGGGTGTATCATGTAATAGTGGCCAACACTAATTGTCTAATTTAAATGCAACGCCCTGTATATTAGTCAATTTTTGAATTCTTAAAATATTTTAGATATATTTCATGTACAATGTCCTATACCTATTTTAACTATTTTGGAAATATTAGGTGCTTTCAGATGTATTCTGCTTGCATGCTTGCCACTTTCTTGAAAGTTCATTTCAGCCTTGGGAACAAGCGTGCGAAGAAGCAAGAATAGGTGTATAACCTCTCTCCCTCTCCCTCTCTCTTAATTTGTCGGCGGTGTATACACCCCTTTCGCCAATTAATCAGCACAAGGCGCTAGAGAAATGTTATACAGCTATTCTTCTTATTCTCTCGCACGCTTGTCCGCTAACCGAGCCGCACAGCTGCCTCTAGTAGGTATATGCACAAAAAGTAACCCTCACAATGGCAAAAGATGCAAAGGCAATAGATGCAATAAACCTGATAACGCTTAGTATTTACGAAACAGTTAAAGATAGGTATGAGACATTAACAATATGTCCTAGAATGCTTTGAAAAAAACAAAAATTGAATAATACAGGATGTTGCATTTAAATTAAGAAAGTTGATACTGGCCACCTTCACATGACACACCGTGTATAAGCAGTTTTAGTTGAAAAAATGCGCAATTAAAAATACCAATCGACATGTCGAAACATTTTTCGAATAAGCCCCCATTTATTTAATTTTGAATTTATTCCATTTATATTATATTAACAAATAATTAACATCTAAAGATTCGCATTGTGATCTATAATTTTTACAAGTATCACAATTACTATGCCGCGTTTAGTGCTTTTTTAAAAGATATCCAAAAAACTGAACGAAACGAATGAAACAGCACATAAAACTCAACAAAGCACTAAACGAAACATGTAATCCCGGACTAAAAGCTACCGGCAGCGGGTTGACAGTTAAACCAAAGAATATAAACCTCAATAAGAAGCGACATAAAAGACGATTTCGCCACGTTTTGGTAGGTACTTTGGTTGGTCAGAAATAGTGATGGGATAATTCGAATTAAAAATAATTGATAATCCGATTATTGAAAAAACTAACTATCATGCGATTATTCAGATTTAATTTGAATTACGAAAAATAAAATTTAAATAAAAAAAATAAATCTGAATAATCGCATGATAGCGGTTATTTCAATAATCGGGTTATCGATTATTTTTAATTCGAATTATCCCATCACTATTTCTGACCAACCAAAGTACCTACCAAAACGTGGCGAAATCGTCTAAAGTTCCCAATAGCATTGGTTATATGGGAAACAAATTTCTGACGTCACGTGTAGACGAAATGACACTTAAACAGCTTGGGGGTACACTGAGAGAAATATCAACGGTAAAAATTCAGTTTTACACGGGAAAAAATTTATATGTATAAATATACATTGCAGTCCTGCAAAATCGTCCCTTTCAAGGAGTTTTTTTGCAGTTTTTAGGGTTAGATTAGATTATTTTTGAGAAAAATTAGTTTTGAGCAAATGTTTACAGGGGATTAAATGTTGCAATTTTTCTTAAAAAAATTAATATGTAATTTTTGTGTGAACAGATGTAAAATAATTATAAGAAAATATTTTTCAAAATTGTAATAAAACAATAAGTAAGTGTTAATATATGGTTTTTGAGGTCTTCGGTACCTATGCAGAATCACATTTTGTAATCCATTTTACGTCTAACTAATTTGACTGTATAACATTTTGGAAAAAAACGAATAGTATACGGTTTTTGCTTCCGCTAATTACTCTTGATGTACATCTCCCATTTCAAAAAGAAAAAGAAAAAAAGTTTTAAAGGTATGGTAAGGATTTGGAAAAAAATATCAGTAGATGTTTTGGAAAAGAATAGAGTGGAAGAACTTGATAATCAAGGTGGCTCGAAACATCACTAAAATAAACAATTTTAGTTTTTAAAGGCTAAATGCTAAGGCTAGAGCTTGAATGTTCAAGGTGAGATGAAAAGTAATGACTTTTAAAAAAAGGCAAACAGTTTATTGAAATGACAAAATCTGAAAGTTACATCGACTTGTTACCGTGACTATGAATTGATTGTGTGATACAATTTTTAGTTTTTTATCTTTTGACTGGTACTTTAGATCACGATTGGTATATTTCATCATATAAAATGTTTTAAGCCTAATAAATTATTTTATAATTTACATTTTCGGGAAATCATTGCATGGATGGGTAAATTCTATTCTTCCCATTTCATTTAAGAGTTTATCTGAAACTTCCTGTTTTATACAAATTATGTCTTCAAACTTAGTTTTAAAAGCATGTTCCAAATCATAAACATATTTAATAAACAAATCGGGAGGGTGCTGCAACGCTCCATAAATGTTTTAATAGTGCTCATCACCGCGCTTATAATACAATTATTATATCAGCCAAATGGAATAAATTCCATAATAAATAAACAGGGGGCGTGTTCGGAAAAACACTCGGACACACGTGTATCGATATTTGGTTGCGCATTTTTTTCAGTAAGTACTTTTTTATACAGGGTGTGTCATGTAATGATGGCCAACACTAACTTTCCTAATTTAAATGCAACGCCCTGTATATTAGACAATTTTTGGATTCTTCAGAATATTCTAGATATATTTCATGTACAATGTTCTATACCTATTTTTAACTATTTTGGAAATATAAGGTACTTTTAGATGTATTGTGCTTGCATGCTTGCCACTTTTTTGAAAGTTACTTTTGTATATACCTACTAGAGGCAGCCTTGGGAACAAGCGTGCGAGAGAGAAGCAGAATACGGTGTATAACCTCTCTCCCTCTCTCTCTCTTAATTTGTCAGTGTATACACCCCTTCCGCCAATTAATCAGAACAGAGCGCGAGAGAAATGTTATACAGCTATTCTTCTTACTCTCTCGCACGCTTGACCACACAGCCGAGCAGCTTTTGTACCCCTCCTAGTAGATATATGCCTAGTAACCCTCACGAAAAGTGGCAAAGATGCAAAGGCAATAGATGCAGTAAACCTGAAAACGCTTAATATTTACGAAACAGTTGAATATAGGTATAGGACATTGTACATAAATATGTCTAGAATGCTTTGAAAAAACCAAAAATTGAATAATACGGGGTGTTGCATTTAAATAGAAAGTGATACTGGCCACCGTCACATGACATGACATGTCGAAGCATTTTTTGAATAGCCCCCATTTATTTAATATTGAATTTATTCCATTTGGCTGATCCACACTGTATATTAACAAAGTGCTTTTATCTAAAGATTGGCATAGTGATCTAAGATTTTTACAAGTATCACAATTACTATGCACATTTAGTGCTTTTTTTAAAGATATCCACAAAACTGAAAGAAACTAATGAAACAGCACATAAAAACTCAACAAAGCACTAAACGAAACATGTAATCCCGGACTAAAAGCTGCCGGCAGCGGGTTGACAGTTAAACAGCTTAGCCCCCTCCTAAAAATTTTGGGACTTCGAATAATGTCGCTTCTTATTGACGTTTATATTCTTTGGTTAAACAGCTTTCCCCTCCTAAAAATTTTGGGACTTCGAATAATGTCGCTTCTTATTGAGGTTTATATTCTTTGACGCAACTATTTTAAGCAACGAGAATCTTCGGACCTTGTCGACATTTTGAACTTGCGCAGAATACGACTTTTTTTTTTTAAAGCATAGCTACCTATAATATATATCCGCCTTATGTAAATGCAAGTTAAGAGATTTTATTTTTCTTATTAAGTATGTATAAAAGTTCAGTTCTGTAGAATTCTGTTTTTTATTCTGTTATGAATTTTTTTGATGCAAATTTAAAGTTAATTTAAACTTATGAGATCTATTTTTTTCTGTTATCTTATTGGTGTGTACATAAATATGTATATAATATGTAAAAAATAAATGTTCGGATTATCTGTGCTTTCAATTATCCGTGTATCGTCCGGTCCCGTGGGGCACGGATAATCGGGGTTCTACTGTAGTTTAATAAACATGCATCCCTTCTCAGTCTATCTAAAGAAGCTCCGAACTTCCTATTTTGTTTGCTTCTTCAAATCTAAATGATCCGGACTATGCTTTAAGAGGTATTTCTTTTCTCTTTAAACTGCCATTTTTTCAACTCCGAAATATATTTTGGTAAATATGTTACAGTGAAAGTCTAACATCGGTGTATGTTCGAAATCTAATATTTTAAAAGAAAACTAATTTAGTACTAAAATGGCATTTAAACGTACTTGTTCAATTTTTTATCATATATTATATTTTAGATCTCCACCGCTAAATGTCGACATTCACTATACTCATTTTAAATAACAGTGTCGGCCTACAACCTTAAAAAGGAGACAAATATCCCACAACTTGGTGTATTAATATTTCAAAAAAAATTAACAATGTATAACATTCATTCTAGAGCTATCCTGGGTGATTAAATTCTGAAATATTAATTTCTACACAATTTTAAACTAGTATAAGTACTACTAGTATAATAAAAATATTTTATAGTGATGTGTTATAAAATTATTTTAGTGAACGTATCATTGTTAAAATAAGTCTACAAAACATGTAAGCTATTTAACCTCACATGTTCTTTTTGATTTAGAAGAAGCAATGGTAAACCGCAAAAAAAACTTCAGGTTCGTGCTCGAGAATTAAACATGGCTTGTGTAGAACATTACTGCAAAAATCGGTGGTCCCCTCAGACGAAAGAAAGAAAAGACTTAACATTTCATTTATAAGTGACACTTTGTTTTGTCCCACACATTATCAATAAAATAATATAAGGGGAAAAAGGATAGAAGATAAATTAGGAAAAATCAAGGCAACATTATACGAAGCCTTGCAGTTTCAACCAGTGGCGTATGGTTTATGTTAGAAGTTTCGATTAGATATAAATTTATTAAAAATATTAATTTTTAAATCATTCTAATTATGGTGATCTTTTTTGGTTATTAAAAAATATTGATAAGCAACATAAATAGTTATAAAATATTTTATTCTAAAAAGACAAACATTTTTGGTACATTGGTTATTTAAACAAAATTACCTTTCTCCTATAAATTCAGAATAATGTGGGCCACAAATTAATAAAAAAAGACAAAAACTGGAGATACTTTTTATTATAATTAGGTACACAAAAAATAACATAAAATAAAAGAGATTAGGCAAAAATACAAAATTATCTACTTATTCCTAAAATAATACATAAGAAGGTATTCCAATCCTGCAATGCATGATGTGTCTTGCACACCAAAGTATTTTTATTCCAACTTCCGCAATAATAAAAATAAGGATTAAAAACTTTAGTGTGCAAGACATACTCGTGTCGGCGCGACCGCTTGAAACATTTTCCATCATGCATTGCAGGATTGGAATACTTTCTTATATATTACCTTACTCCTTCCTAGATAAAATAGTTTAGGTATTTATACCCCTCGTTCTATTTATTTTTGCTTCATCCAGGATTTTTATTGTTTCATAATGTATACGAATTTTAAAGAATTTCATTAGGATTAATTTGGTAAGATCCATTGAATCGTTATCATTAAGAATGATGTATGATTTTTGGGATGGTTCCAGGCCTTAAATATTTGCTATTGTTTGCCCTAACCAATATATCCTGTTGATCAAAATGGTCCGAGCATAGCACAGGGTGCTTTGGTAAATGTTGTCCCTCTTTAATTCCCACAAGAGAAAATCAAATGTTTTTTGTCATTGGATCTGAGAGAAACCTAAAATATTAGATGATTATTTTATATAATGTGTAATTTCTCCCACAACATTATAAACCTACTCACAAACTAATAATATCGATAATATTCTAAATTCGTGTAAATAGTCCAATTTTTTACACAAAACACATTCACGCACCATTTAAAAGTTTTTAATATAAGTTTGTTAATAGTTTTAACAGATAGTTTTAATAAAAACACCACAAAGCACTTAAAGAAACCCAAGGCAACGTCGCACTACACGTAATCTGTTTATTCCATTTATCAACGGACAGGTTGTAAAATTCCTACGCGCGATGAAGCGGCATTGCCACATTCCGCCCGCGAAATTTCCTTTGCGGGCGAAATGTAACAATGCGAAACGTATTTAATTAAATAAAAATAAATTAAAAGGGTTTATGTAGCAAAATTATCTTCTAATTATTTATTTTTTAAAGCCAAATCTAGTAATCTATTTATTTTTATGCCCATTTTTTATTATAAAAATTGAACTTTAAGGCAATTTTATTAAGAAATGTTAATTTTTTTAAGCTGCGGCAACAGGAAAGTTTCGACTTTAGTTACGCGTTACTCCTTTTCCAATATTGAACGTAAGTTCGTGTTTATTGTGTTATCTTTACTATTTAAAAATCTATGGTGGTCCCACGTTTTAAAATAGTTACCGTAGGTACAATATAATTGTGGATCCCGCAAATCATCTTTTTGCTTAATATATTGCAATAATAAGTTTTTGTTAATTAGTTTTAATTTTTCCTAGAATTTAAATATAAAATAAAAAAGACCTAATTGAGGCATATTAATACCCTCGCCGTTTATATCCTTTCTAGGTTAACTAACACCCATATTTTTGCATTACGCACGTGCGAGAAAAAGATTAATTAATTGCTCTCCTCCAATTAAAAAAATGTCTTTCTACGTGCAATATTTAGTTTCTGAAGTATTTTTGCTTTCTAAACACGAATTCTTTATATGTAATTTATGACAAAACGTCATAAATATTAAAAATACTATCATTATTTCCTAAATTTTTAAAACAAAACTTTTTAAAAATTTAGTTTTAATTTCTATTTTTTTCATTTAAGTTCATCTTCACAACGGTGGTCGACTTGCCACCGAATATATGTTTTTTGAGTTTTTTTAATTTTTTGGGGGTTTTGTCTTTTTTGTTTCAAACGATTTGTCAGTTCATAGGGGTCAATAGAACTGAGCAGGCTCAGTTCGCTATATCCTGGGACCAGGATCGAAGTGGTTCCATTTTTTAGAACCTTTTTAGGCGAGTAACTCAACGATAACTTATTGAAACATGAATCCGCCACAAAACTATAGAACATATTTACAAACTACTTTACTTAAATCATAACTTTAATTCGATAAGAAACGAGTATACATATTTTATTTAAAATTGGAACCGATTTGTTAGGACGATATAATCCAAATATATCTTAAAAAACACAGACTAGGTTTTGATTTCTGTATGCAAAATAAATAAAATGAAACAATTTTTGGACACAAAAAAAGATATCTTTAGAGAATAACCCATTTGTTTAAATATTTTTTTTCCATATTAGAGGTCACATAAAATTCCCACCAAAGATACCTTCTTTGGTGGATTTTAAATTTCCGTACGTTTCTTCTGATTCTTGTCATAATTACAAAGGCTGGTTCGGCTGCTAAAAAGGAATATAAGGAATAAATTGTCAAAGATTTTCACAAAATCCAAGACATCCTTAAGATATCTAGAAGATTCAAAGACATCCTAAAGATTCAAAGAGATTTCCCAAGACATTTAAAGTTGTCCTTAAAATAACCCTAGTTTCAAGATAGCCAAAGATAGCCTTTTAATTGTACCAAAACATCCTACAATGGTTTACCCCTTGTGTTAGCTTCTTTAGGTATCGACCCTATTGCCCCGTAAGCCATGAGCCATTGAAATGATACCGAGCTGTTTTTGTTTACCGTTTTAAAGTAAATAAAAAAGGTACCTATATATTTAAATTTGCCAAATATAAAAAGTATAAGCTACTTTACTTTATATCAATTATAATTGGTAGCAATGATGCAGCCATATATCTCATTTTTAGTTTTAATTAAAAAATGAACTTCCTAATATTTTAATTTTTTAAATAAAAAGCCAGTAAATAAACCCTTTTAGTTAGATTTTGGTGAATTGGGAAAAATGATTCCTATGCCGCCCTTTCTTTAAAAAGGGACTTTTTAGCCCTATAACAGTCCATTTAAAATTATTAATTGGGGTCCCCTTCTGCCTAAACCGGAGGTGAAATTTTACATCCGGTTAGATGACAAGTTGCCTGTTTACCTTATATGTAGGAGTATGCCAGTATGCAATATTTGCTTTAACACCTGTTATATCTCAGCATATGTATATACGTATACGTAATTCTAGAATTAAAATAAAATGATGACTCACAATCTCTTTCTGGACGCAACGCCAAAGTGCGATAATTGCAAAGGACCGCAAATTATTTTTATTGTATTATTATCTTTAGTTATAGTACTTTTAACTGCTAAAATTCGTCCCTATCAAGTCGAAAGGGTGTATCTCAAAATATTAAGTATTGAGAAAATTGACTTTGAAATAAAATTTTAGTTTTAAACCTGTGAAATGAACAAATAAAGCTTAGTTAAATTAAACACACTTTATATAAAGTAATACATGTACTTATAGAATTTAAATTATAAGTTAAACACATTTGCGCCCTAGATACCAGGGTAAAAATCATCCCTTAAAAGAGATACGCCCATTCGTTATATACTGGAATTTTCTATGTAAATAAAAATGTATACTTACGCCCTACGAAAAACACAAGTAAAGTACTTTGGATAACTTAAACTTTCTTCTTAATAAAAGAAGAAACAGTATATTAAATTATACATACGTAAAATATATATTTTTGGATAAAACCAATAACTCTAAAAGAAAAAAACAAAAACTAAAATAAAGTTTGCTATGAAAAACCGCAAGTACATACTTTAAAGCACTTAAAGCTTTAACATAAAAAAAATAAATCTATTCATAGTAAAATGTAGTTTTAATATAAACAGAGAGTAAAATAAAATTTTATATTAAGCTGTTAATGTGGTAGGTTTTTTAAAAAAATCAATATGTTTTTTTAGTATTAATATTGGCGTAGATTCATTACATAAGTCCATTAAATCTTTATATTTTTAGTAGATATTTTTAAACCAGTGGAATGATGTAAATTAGGTGGTAAAGAAGAGACATTAAGGGTTGTTCGTTATAAGCTAATATATCTATATTCTTCCTGCAAGTGGCTTTTTTTTAATAAAGGTTTTCAGTAAGTTCTTTTTTTACCATTACTCCGGGTATGTTTTTTCAGTCAACAGCGTTTCCTAAGTCATCTTTTCTTACTGAAAGGATCTGAAGATCATAGGAAAAATATTTGAAATAGATAAAATCATTGGATGTTAGCATGTAAGAATTATTTCTTATAGCAACTTTTAAAATTGGTGCCAATTGGGTTGGTCAAAATAAATTACCCGATCTTGCATTATCAATTGCACAGAATACCCTTTATTTTGATCTTAATATGGTTTAGAAAAGAAACGGAGAAACTATATGCAAGAACATAGCTATTACAATAGATTTTTTGTTCTGGCCACTGCAGCCGTCTAAAAATAAAGTACACCTTAATGCCTTTATTGCCTTTATTGTCAAAAAAATTCAAGTATTTAAATAAACAGGAAGCAATTTTATAAGCACCCCTCTTACTTAAACCCTCATGCCACAAAAAAAATTACACTCTTTAGGCCTAATGTTATATACCGTCAAATTATAAGTTGCTAACCTGCGTCGATTAAATAATTTACTCTCGTTCCTGATCAGCAAAAAAAATAACTTGCTGCAGATCAAATACATCGCAATTGTCTAAGGGATTAGAATCATTTTTCTTCCGTTGTTTTTTTTTTCACGAACTTTTTCTTTTTCAAGTATATGTTAGGTTTCTTCCAGTTCCAGTTTTTTGTCAGGATCCGCTTGTCTGTACGTAAAACACAATTCGCACTGATGATCCTTTTTAGGATGATAAAAAGATAAGTGGAGTCCTCGAAAAACATCAAGGTAGAATGCATAGCATATTACATCGTTTTTACTGTCAAGTCTGGGTGCAAATACTCACGTGACGTTTTTTTCCTGCGGTAATGCGACTCCATACACGGAAATCTTTTGTATGATCCCTTATAAGTTCCCTAATGCGTTAATTATTTTGTTTTAATTGAGAACTTTGATCTCCACGGTTTTCGGGTTCAACAATTCCATCTTTTAACTTGCCCAAGGAATTGCGTACAAATTTTTCGCTGACGCTCAGTGTGTTTAGAAACATTGTTTTGCACACTGAAACTTGTGAATCACCTTTTGGTAAAAATTATTAACTACCCTTTGATCGTCTAGAACCATGATCATTTGTTTCAAGCACCTCATGGTTCAATTAAAATAACAGAAAATGGGCCTATCTTAGCCTTTTTCAATGCAGTATGCGACTAAGGGACGTAAGTCGAGATCCGCCAGTTTGTCGTATTTTAAAATTTATCATTTTGAGATAAGCCAAGGCCCATTTTCTTTATTTACATACTAAGAGATACGCCATTGTGCTATAAAAAAATAGACCTAAAATCAATGTGTTTTCCAGTCTTATCTCAAAAACTTTATTTTTTGATATACGCCCCTTCGACTTGATAGGGACGAATTATGTTTTTATCTAGGCCGACTTCGAAATTTAAGGTTTATAATTTATTTAAAATATTAAAGAATTTCTTAGAAAATAAAAAAAAAATGTCTTCTATAGTCGAAACCATTTAAGTCAAGCTAAAATTTGTTTTTGTATACACAAACATTTTAAAGAGTGTTACTTATTTTTTCTACAATATTTAAGTTCTTAAGGGTTTCTCCTGTATTGTATGTATATTAAATTGAAATAAGGATATAGCTAGATATTTGTACAAAATAAACAATAAAATTTAAGGTTTTTTTACCAAAGAAATTAGATTTTTAAAAATAGATACTTTCCTACAGGATTATAAGGAAATTTTAAATTAACATGCGTAAAAATTTATTTGTTTCACAATGTTCCAAACCATCTTCTTGTCAACGTCTTTCCTAAATATTAAATCAATAATAAATTATTTTTTCAATATATTGGGGTTTCTAGTGTTTCTACATTATATTTTTTCTTTAAACTTAAAATTTATTATTATTTATTATTATATACTCTAGATTTACATCCAGTATTTAACAAAAGTTCGGTTTTAATCTCAGAGTTTAACAAAATTACCCACTTTTAGCTCGAAATTTAATAAAACTTTTATCCTAAAGATCAAGTGGACATCTCATGACACGCATTAACATACTATTCCGTAGAGACATATTAAGTACCCTTTAAACATAACACCTTGCTAAACGTTTTATAAAATCGCTTTAATTATTTTATTTATTATTACTTCCTACACCCATTTTTTTCTGCTTCGTACCTAACAGCCAAATCCCTTGTTTGGAAAAAAAGTTAGGTGTTTTCGAA
>JAHBCN010005179.1:50000-57367 GCA_019359885.1 Listronotus oregonensis
TGCATAGGGGTTACTAATTAAAGTCAAATTCATTGTTCAATGAAAACGAAAAACAATATATTTTTATAAAATGTATTTTTTTGCTTTTACACTCTGTTATTTCCCGTATCTTAAAAATAGATAGTCCTGAATAAATGTTTTACTGAGTTAAATTTTGTAAAAACAATTTTCCTGTCAATAAAAAATTTTATTTATTCTTGTTTTGGTTGTTTGCGGTTGAAACAGGGAATCAATAGGAATAATAAATGTATTGTTTTTTTTACTAAAAACTGATTAAAGGGGTTTTTTAAAAACTTTAAATATACAATGAAAAGTAGGTTGGGGGGAAATTTATAAAAATTATAATGTGAAATTATTTTAACGGTGCTTATATGGCTTCATTGTTTTAGGACCTTAGGCACATGTGTTGTGTTACTTTTTTTGAACAAATCAAATGTACATGGGTGAGTTTATATAGTCTAAATTATTTTCATTTAACTTTCAATTTAGGCGTGTTGTTAAATTTATCGATGAATCGTGCGCACTAATCGCTGTTTCATCAAGCCGTTTTTACATTAATTGATGAAAAAGCGCTAAAGAAAGTTGGCCTTGTTTAAGTAGTTATGGACAAGGATAAAACTATTTGATGAATTTAACAACACGCCTTTTTTTTGTTATTACGGGATATTTTTATAAAATTTAAAGATTCTGTTTTATAATATCTTATCGCTAATCTATAACTTAATCCTTTAATATAAAATCTTTTTGAAAAAATTAAATGTATTTTAAATAAATGAGCCAACTAAAGCTTTTAAAACAAAGTTTAATTTTTAAACAGGATTTTATGAATTACCAAAAAAACCCATGCTTAAACCATTAAATGTTTTTTTCCTGCAGTTACAATAGTTGTTATTGAAGATATTAACGACAAGCTTCTAACCAAATTGTTATAAACGGATTAAATAAATCTATGTAAAATACTTCCGTTTCGGCCTTCGTCCAGTGAACTTCGAGTTTTAAAGCTACATAGCTTTTTTTAGAAACGACCGCTGTCGGCGCGGAAAACCGGATTTTTTTCTTCCGAAGACCAAAGAGGGATCTCTAAGTGCTGTCAAGGTGTTTTCAGCATGCTAGGATTGATTCCTAACCTCTTCTTTCTGAATCACACGTGGTGGAGTTGTTTGGGTGGTAGCTAGAAAGATAAACTCGTCACTACATTTTAAAGCACCTGGATTGTGCATTGCAATAGCTAAAATTTTTGAACAAGTCGGAGGATTCGATACGGTTTAGAGCCGGAGAATGTCCGAGTCTCTACCTATTATGGAGAATTCCGTATCTTAACTGGATTTATTCGGAGTGTAAGCAATAAAGAATAGGTCTAACTTTTGTTAAGCTTTGGTACGGGGTAAGGCCAAGCTGGTGATTGCCGTGCAGCAAAGCCATACCTGGGGTGAATTCTAGCAAGCATCTATTTAAAAGTTTGAGAAACGCACCAAGGAAGCTGAATATCTACGTAATAACCAGACGGACAGGTCCGGACTTGTAAGTCTCCAACCTTGGTAGCGTTGGGGTAAGTAAAAGAATTCAGAAATTGCCAATATCTTAAAAACATCTCCGGCAAGCATGACAGAAGCGTCCACGTGATTTGGCACGGTAACAACATTACAGTAAATTTTGTAATTTTTTTTTTCAATAAGATGTGATGCGACAGCGCAACGCGTTTTATGTGTTATCCAGTAGAACCCTGAGAGCCAGCACCCTGACATGGGAAGATTTTTATTTTACTTTTGAGTCGCTGTACGCTCGGAAGGTTGGCGAGTATGAATCGACACGGCCACATTGTAAATTATGTAGCTAAATTGGCTTAAAGTCAGAATTACACTACTCAAGTGGAGGCCAAGATCCGCTGCCCGAACGGCATGCTTAGGATTACGGATCTCATAGCTTTTGATAAAAAAGTTATCGTCGTCGATGTTCAGGTCAACTGAGAAGGGCCGGACGTTCTGGTCCTAAGTGCTGCGAACAAAGTTGCCATGCATACAGTTTTAAAATCATTACTGGTGTTGAGTGCGTTTACCGGGAAACCGGATCCATTTCTGTCCCCCGATTATGGGTGCCAGCGGAATCTGGAATCGTCGGGTGAATGCATTCATTACAAATCTGTTTAAGATCACGAAGAAATGGACAAGGAACATGGTCTGTAAGGTAATAATGAGCGGTATTATAACACATAAAGCTTTCACACGACACTAGCCTGCTGGGATCTGGAGGGGACGCGGAAGGTGCATTTACGTATATGTCCGTTGTCTTACTCTACCTGTGTGCGTTTTAATTTTATCTTATAACTATCTGTGTTATTTTAAAATTTTATGACTACGACTGAAATATATTTTAGTATTAAATACTGTTAATTTTTATGGCTCGATCTTATTTAGGGCTTCACCCGGGCCTCGGATTGCTGCGCCACTCTCAGACATAACTGTTTAACTTCCTCACTTTTGGGCCCGAATAAAACGTTTAAAAAACGCGTCACGCTTGAAATTAGGGGAGGGCATTGGTAGTTGGTTCTTCCCTATAAATGGGAGATGTCATATTACTAAAGGCACCTTTTCTGAATAGCCAATTTTTTTTATCTTTATGACAGCTTACGAAGGATTATTATATATGTATATTATATTCTACGGATTATATGTACATATATAAACCTAATTATCAAAGTACCGTGAGTGCCGAGTTTTCCGGTGTTTAACCCATTACTTCCCAGTTGTTCCGTCAACGTTGTCCAAGCACTGAAACATACAAATGTTGCATTTCACAGCACCTTTTTAGACAACGCGGTAGTGCCACCACGGACGTTACTTTTAAATAACTACTACCTTAAAGTGTCTCTCCGGCTCTGGGAATCGAACCCGAATCGCCGCGGTGGCGAGCCGAAACTCTGACCACTACGCTACCGGAGAGACAAATGCTGTTAATTAAAAAAAAACATTTCAAAGAATTGATTGCCAATTTTCTTTCTGACAGGCGTCAGCAAGTGCGAATGCGCTTTCTAATTCGGACTTCAAATCGATCACACAGTCGGTAGTAGGGCAGTATACTTGTGCCCTTGTTGTGTATCGTTTTAAACTAGGATATTGTTGACAGCCTTACTATTTCTTTTATGTCACTATACGCATACAGTAAAAACTGTACACGATAAAGCAAAATAAACTTCAGATTTTCATCTTAACTTTTTAAAATGGTACCAACTATAAGTGGTACCATAATGATACCCAATTTAAACCTTGTGGTACCATCTGTAATTGGTACTTGGTATGGAGTGGTTCAACTCCCATCCAGGAAAAAAAAATGTGCGTCTGATTACATTTAAATGTACCCATCATTTATGCCGAAAAATATTTAAGGATTTAAATATACTTACAATTTTGTTGTTGTATATATTAAAATTAGTTACATTTGTTAAATCGAATATAAACGAATTTAATCAGTCTCGGCAGGGTAGTTCCTACTTTTTTCGGCACACATACATGGGGAGCTAGTATGAAGGCAATACAGGCATTTAATAAGTTGCTTAAGCCTATTAAGAAAGTTTCTAGCTCGTGTAAATTTAAAGCAGAATATAGGGCTTTGTTATTACAGAATACTTAAAATGTATCAGTGCACCTAAATGGTAATTATAACAGCACCTCTACTTTGTTTTTACCTTAGATATAATGTCTTTTTATGTATGTTTTTACTATTTTATTGTGTTAAAGATACATTTTTTAAGATTATTTTCATCGTGAAAAATTTTTTAAATTTTTGAATTTTTTTAGGTATGTATTTTTATGTATTCTGGATTTGTTTGCAGGTCCGAGGAATAATGAAGTAAACAAATAAAGAGATGCAAACAAATAAACTGGATTATTATTTAAAAACGAGTTTGGCATTTTCGCTGGATTTTTTTTTTATTTGGCAAAGCAATTTTGAAAAGAACAGGTCTAAGGCTCGACTCCTGCAGCACACCATATCCGACAATATCAATATCAATCCTGTTATTTGATTTTCTAAGATAGTTTTAAAACCAAACCAGGCAACACCGAAATAGACCCACAATTACTTAAAGAAGATTTTGTTTTATATACATCCGTTAGTTACCCTATAAAAGCACTTCTCATTTTATTATGGATTTACTTAACCCATAACAATCAAAGGTTTTTTTATTTTACAAATTACTGATTACATTACATATATAATTAGATTTTTTTTTCTTTGGACAGTCCACAAAGGCTGAGGCCGTAGTACTAACGTACCGTAGGTGTCTTAAGTTTGGTGAGAGGGAGTTTGTTCACACGGGACTTCAATATTTGGAGACTGGGAGGAGAAGGAAAAACCTCTGCGGGTAGCAGGTTCCATAGTCTGGACACTCTAGGCATCAAGGAACGAAGAAAGCGGAAAGTTTGGGGCCTCTCTAGTTGAACTGTAAAAGGTGCATAAAAGTTGCACTACGTGTTGCTCTGTTGGGAGCGGCCAAAGGAGGAATTATACTGGCCAACTTCTCTGAGCAGAAGCCGTGAAAATACCTTTAGAAGAGCGACAGATCCCTCACAGCTCGACGATGGGCAAGAGGAGGAAGCCTCTCTGTAAGCGTGGGATCATTAATAAGACGAACAGCTCTTCTCTGAATGGAGTCCAGAATTCTGAGTGTTGTAGGAGACGCCATTCCCCCGACATGAGAACAATATTCTAAAGAGGGTCTGATTTGGGACACATACAGAGTTTACAGATTGGAAATTGGATTGGAAAATTGATAGTTTTAAATTTAAAATTGGAAAATGTGTTATTTTTATGATTTTGCTAACATAAATTATTCAAGACATATTCATTAAAGTAGTTTATATGCACTGGAATTTGTTTTAAATTATTTCTGTTATTGAGTTGATTTGGTAATTTTTACGAAGTTATTGTTTGCCTCTAACTTGATTTTCTTATTTTCAATCTTTAATAACTACTATATTAATTTGTATATAAAACAAGTCGATGGCAAATTTAGAAGTTTCTGGGGGGAAATTAACAAAAACAAGTAATGAAATAACCCTTTATACATATATGTATATACAAATATATGCGTAAAATGACGTACATTTTTTACTTGTATTATATCCAGCTTTACGAGTACATGTTTGGTATCTCTTTTACCCAAAATTAAACATCGGATAAATATATACTTTTATAAATGAAACTTGGTTGTGGCTGTGTGTACGTAAGAATGTAGGGTCTTCATTCCCTAAATTCTTGCACTTACTTTGTATTTCGTGCAAATTTTTATTTAAAACAACCCTACCAGAGCGGTTTCGGTATAACCATCATCAGTGCTATTCGTTGTCAAGCTATAGTCGTAGCAATTTGAGCCAACAAAACATGTAGTAGGACCTTAGTAAACTATCACATTGTTATATAAAACAAAATTAAAGTTAAAACGACAGTGAGTAATGTTACATTTTCCTTTATTAAAGGGTGAATTTTTAAAAAAAGACTACACAAGTATACCATTTTGTGGAAAGACCAACAACATAATCACATATTTGTGTACTGTACTAAAGTAAAATACTTAATATTTTTAGAAAGTATTAAGTATTTTACTTAAAGAGAATTTTGTGCTGGAAAAACAATAAGTAAATGCTGGTTTTATAAGACCAATAGAGTAGTTTAGATGTACTTTGAATTATTTAAGTACTTTTAAAAACCAAGTAATTTGAAACAATTAATTTATCAAATAATATTAAATAATGTGGTTAGTTTTGGTTAGGCCTAAGTACTAACGCACCGTGGGTGTCGTCTTCTTCTTTCCTAGGGGCCGTTTTGATTCACTACCGGAGGCAGCGCAGCCTTTGGTTTTTTTGCCTAATCTCCCATTACTTTTATAAATCCTCCCATTAGTCTTGTTCCTTCTACAAGTCTGTTAAAACCCCCCAGACTGGTTGGTTGAAAATTCCTGTGGGCCATTTTTGGTTGCCCAAATAATGCCTGTCTTTGGATTCAACGCTTCACATTAAAACGGGGGTGTCTTAAGTTTTTTAAAAGGTTTTTCCCAAATTTCTTGTTGGGTTTACTCGCCAGGAAAGTCTTCATACATTATTTTTTATTAAAATATGAACCCGCCACAAAAATATAGAACATATCTAGGATATTTTTTAAACTTATTTATTTATTACTAATTTTTGCCGTCATTATGCCGCGTTATTTGCATTATTATATTTTTTTTATTTAAATTAAAAAGTTTTTTTTATTTTTTGGGTTTTATAAAGTTTGGAACCCTTAGCGTTAAGTATTTTTTTAATTTTAATGGAGCCAATCACATTGCTTGTTTGGCTATTTTAAGATTATTTTGTTAAGGGTTTTTAAAATTGTTGGAAAACCCCAAAAACAGATTTAATAGTTAAGTACTTCTGAAAACTATCTTAAGTAGATTTCTTTTTTAAAAATTTTTTTTAGGTAATAAGTAGTACTTGTAAGAATTTTAAGATTTTAAGTACTTTTTTTTTTAATTACTAAGTAATTTACTTAAAGTAATATTTTTATTAATTATTAATATTGAGGTACAGGGCGGACATTTTATTAGGGTCCTATACATTTTCTCAGAAAATGCAGACTTTTTAAAATAAAAATGGGGCAAAAGGTTCTTGGATTAATTTATTTTTTATTTCATTTTCACATATACAGGGTGTTCATTTTGTTGGCCGCCTGTTCACTTTTATTTTTGGGGCACCCATTTATTATTTTATTTTAGAAAGCGCCCAAAGACAAGTTCAACGATATTTAAATATGAGTCGGCGCAACGTTTCGGGAAAATTCTTTTTTTTTTTTAAAAATGTTACAGTGTTGCCATGTTTTGTCTATCGTAAAATTTCTGGAGTTTTTTAAATGCAACCCCTTTTTATAATCCCAAAACTATATAAAGAATTAAAAGGGCTTTTCAACATGTATAACAACATGGGTCGGCGAGTCACCGTTTCGAACTTATGAATAATTGTTTTAAGAAAAATTTTTTTTCCCCAATAACCCGTATACTTTATATTATAATTTAATGTAGGGGAAATTTGGGTTTAATTGTTGAACCAAATTTATTGTATTGATTCATAATTTAAAGTATCAGGTGTAGGGGGTTAAAAAAAAAAAATAATCTTTTCCTGAATACAATTGTCACGGTTAGTTTTTATTCCCAGGTTTGTTTTTAATAATTTTTTTTTTACCTTAATGCAGGTGGTTTTTTTTTTTTTTTGCAGTTTATTTTTTGGGAAAAGGCTAATTTTATTGTAGGGTGGGTTATTCTTTTTTTTTCGTATTTGGGATCCACCTTATGTTTACTTTGCTTTTTCCCCCCGTAATTTTTCTATAAAATTAATATT
>JAHBCN010005180.1:0-57419 GCA_019359885.1 Listronotus oregonensis
CCCCATAAACTCTAAATGGTAGGGGTGAATGGCGAGTTTTTGAATGTTTAAACCTTTTTCCCCCCCATTTCCCTTTTAAAAAAGTCCCAGTGCAGAAACATGAATTCTCCCCCACCACAACGCGGTTATACAATTACAAACATTAACAAATAACTACAACCTCTGAACTAACCACAACTATGACAACATTTTTGGGAATTGTCATCTGTAAGTTTACTAAAGGCTCTATTACATCCTTTTTTGCACGCTCAAGTTATATTGCAACTTTACTGGTTAGATTCTGTCATCTGTCAGTGATGTTTACAAATTACTGTTGGGTAAATAAATACTTACCCACTCTTGATCCGTAAGTAATCAGTTACCGATCAGTAATTTGTCAACATCAGAAATAGAAAAATGGACCTATTTATAAATCAAATTTTGCGTTATAAGTTTTACTTACAAAAAGCTCAACAGGTATGTATGCGGGGGTCGGGCCGTATCTAGGTAGGCCCCGGCCCCCTCAGAACGAGGGGTTTTGGGGGAGTATACCAGGTGGCATTTGTTAAATCGTTGCATACCTGAAAATCCTTTTAATGATTCCACCAGTAAAAAAAAAAATGTTTGTCAACTTTTTAATTCACGTTTACTTTGAATTAGTTATTTCAACATGTTTTACAGTATTGAAGAGAAAATAATGGGTTGTAATTATTTAATAAAAAAAAAGTAATTACATTGAACTACATAATGAGATTTTTAAATAATGGAACAATTTTATGGAAAGGGGGAAAAAAAAAAATTTTTAAAAACTGTCTAAAAATACGTTTTAACACAACACATTGAAAAAAAAAGCTTTTTTTTTTTTAATTAGATGCTCAAACAGGCCTCCGTTTACTGAAAACAATATCCTAAACGGTTATAAAATTTACTTTTACATTATGAAGTTGAAATCCGGGGATAGGGGGATCGCACGCCGCTGAAATTGAAACTTTTAATTCTTCTAAATTTTGATAACTCAAATTTGTATAAATAACATTTTTGATATGACCCCAAAGGAAGAAGTCGTTTGGCGAAAGATGGGGAGACCTAACTGGCCAATTTATGGTGCATTTTGGTCCTATAGTGAGTCCATTGAAAACATTTTGAACATTTCCCCCTTTTTTGTGAATTGTGTGCAGGACAAAAAATCCATTTGAAACCAAAAAAGGGGTCTTGATTGTCAGGTGCAACTTTTCCAACCCCGCCCCATTGATTTTGTAATATTTTAAAAAAAAAGTTTCTGTTCCCAAATTGTGATTAAAAAAAAAAGGTCCAATAATCCGATGTCCAAATATCCCCCCCCCGTTTCCTTTTTTGAGGGTATTAAGTCCTTTTTTTTGTTTTTTTTGGGGTTATTGTTTAATGAAGGTGAGTCAAAAAAACAAATATTGCGTAAAGAAGTCCCTATCGTTATTCCCCTTTTTCCATAATTTAAAAAACAAAATCTACTCTTCGGATCTCATCGCCTTCCCTTAATTGCTGATGTCTTTGATATTTGTACGGATGATATTTATATTTTGGGGAATTTCGTAGTACTGTGCTGTGTTTTTTTTCCACTACTACTACAACTTTTCCAAGAAGCCTGGTGCAAAATTCCCCTTTTTTTCTTTTATATGAAGTAAAAAATCTAAATCGGCATTATTTTTTTTAGCCCCCTTAAAGAGTACATTATTATTTCGCTCTAAGCAGTTGCATTTATTAATAACAGTCCCCTTTTGGGGCTCAAACTTATAAACGATATTTTAAATTGTTGTCTTATTTGGGGAAGTGTCTGTCAGGAAAACGTAGAGAACATGGCGGATACTCTTCGATAACTATTTTCCATATAATACCATTTAATCATTGTTTTTTTTCTCTTCAATACTGTTAAACATGTTGAAATAACTTATACAAAGTAAAACATCAATTAAAAAGTTGACAAGACATTTTATTTATTAGGGGTGGATTCATTAAGGTATGTAGCAGGGGGTGCAACGATTTTACAAATATTTTTTTTTTAAAAACTTTTTAAAAATTTTTCAGAAAAAAAAAAAAAAATTTTGAATCTTTTGCTTTTAACTTTTTTTTAACGTTTTCAAAATAGTCATTTTGTTGTAAATTCAATTCAATTTACAATAAAATACAATTTTGTTGTAAACAATAGGGGGGAACCAAATTTTTTTTTTCAAAAAATTTCGGGGTTTTTTGGCCAGTCTGGCGATGCACCACCCGGTAGAATACCCCCCAAAGAAAAGAAGGTTTTTTCTGGGGAAAATTTTCAAAAAAATTTAAATGCAAGTTGCATGTTTAAAAATTTTTTTTCCGATAATTTGGGGTTTCCCCTTTTAAAAACCAATTTTTTTGGGAAAAAATTTTGTCAAATTAATATATTTTCTTTATATGAAAATATTAGCCTACTCTTTTTAAAGAGACATGATTTTTTAAAAAAAAAACTGTTTGATCTGACTAAAAGAATTAAATGTAAGTTAGCTTTTTTCATCCTTTTTTTGGGGGGATTAAACTTAAAAAAAAATTGGGGGGAATCTTTAAGTTGAAAATTTGTTATAAAATTGTTCTGTTTAATTTAATTATTTGATTAATTTTTTAGTAAAAAAAAAAAAAAAATATGACTACGGTATTGAAAGATATAAAAAAAAATTTTTTATTGCCGATTTTGCGCCCCCCCCGGGAGCTGCGCCCTTGGCGGTCGCCCCCTCGCCACCGCCCCAGAAGGCCCTGGCTTTTGGGTTTAAAAATAGGAATTGAAACATCGCCGTCGTTTTGACATGTTCATCTTGGAATATCGCTCAAACTGTTTATTGTTTCAGGTTCACCAAAAAAACAAGGGGGTTGTGTTTAGTTTATGAAACGGAGTTTTTGGTGAGTAATAATTTTCATTTTCGCGACGATTTTATTGTAATTTTTTTTTGACGTCACAATTAACCTCACTCACTAAACCACGATGTAGAAAAATTCATTAAAAGCGAAAATCCTTTTTTGGGTTTTAAAAGTTGTTGTGTAATGTTGGATCTTTTTAAATCTAGTTTTTAAATAAATTTGTTGAAAATTTTTTTAATCGTCAATATGGTTCGGCGATGCCTTATGGGCCCGGGGGATGAATCCGGGTCCAAAAACCCTCCATTTATTTAAAAAAAGTAATATACATTTTTTGGATTCAATTTGGCTTATGTACCAAATGTATTTTAAAAAAAAAAAATATTTCCTATACTTCTTCCTTTAAAATGGCTTATTTTTTTTTAAAATAGCTGGCACGAGATAAGGCCATTAAAACTAAAGGTATGTGTCAGAGAAAATTTTTGAAAATACAGTGAAACAAAAATACTTGGTGTTTTTTCCCCAATTTTTATTATTTATAATGTTTCACCTAGTCCAAAAACCCGGAATTTATAAATTAAAAAAGGTTTTTTTTAAGCTATCGCACGTTTGCAAATACATAAAAAAAATTCATGCAGAAAGTAGTTACCCACCACAATAAAAAGGGTTTCAGTGACTGTCAAGCCGCGTTTACACCAAAGTCTTCCACTAAGTTTTCCACAAGTTTGGCAATTTGTTGTTTTTCCCCTACAGAATACAGCAACTTTTTTGTCTTCCACTTGTAGAGAAAAAAAATTTTTTTCAATTTTTTGGGGTTTTCCCCTGGGGGAGTGTCGGTAAAGATCAAAGAAAGTTGAAAATTTTAAATGTAAGATTTGTTGCTGAGCGCTCTGCTCGAGCAACTTGTAGAAAACTAGTAAGGAACTGGGAATCTAGTGCTTAAGTTTTGCCCAATTCTTTGGCAACAAGTTTTCCACTTGTTTCTTTAAATTTTAAAAAAAGAGAAATTTTTAAGTTTTCAAAAAAAAATCTTCCACTTGTTGCTCTAATTTGAGAAAAGCAACTTTTAGTTTTCTACAAAAAATTTTTTGTCAACTTTTAGTTGAAAAACTTTGGTGTAAACGCCCCTTTTTTTTTGATATCACAAAAAGTTTTCCAGTATGTTTAAAAAAATTGCATTTCATTTTTAACTCTAGACCTATCTTTAAAATCGGATTACTCATAACATCGGATGTAAATATGGTGACGCGCAATAAAATTCGCTCCCCCCGCTTTTGGGGTGTCCTAAAATAAAAAAGGCTATTTTCGTTTGGAACTAATTATTTTTGGGTTATTTGACTATTAAAAGTAAAAGTGCAATTTACAAACAGCTAAAGATCATATTCTTGACGTAATAACAGCAATTATGTAGTGTTAATTTTTAGCGAATATTTTTAAAAATTAACTTTAAAATAGTTTTGAAATTAAATATTAAATACTTCTTTAATCCGGACAATTAGGGATTTGAAGAGTGGGTTAAATATGCATTCCATACATAAGAATATAGGAAAAACATGTTAGATACTTAGATACTTTTGATTAACACATTTATACATTTAAATAAAATTGCTTGTTTTAAGTTAAATAATAATAATTTAAAAATCCGCATTGTAATGCATTGCATATGTATTAGATTTTCACAGCAGTTCCTATTATCTAAATATCACGGTCCCCCCGAAGCATGGATAAGATTAATAAAAATGTGAAAGGAAAAACGGGGGGGGAATACCTATTTTGTACTAAAACCCCAGTTTGAATTGGGAAAACGATCTGCTTCCCTTTCCTCGAGAAGTCAGAAAAATATGTCTTTTAAATTTTATAGAAAATTGAAGAAATAGGGAAATTTCAAATTTTCCATTTAATTTTTACCCTTACAAATTAAAGTTTACATTTAGAAAAATTTAAAATAAAATAGAATTTATCATATTTTTATGTATTATTAAATTTAGCACGCATAACTGGTAAATATATCATTTATTTAAAAAAAAATAATTTAACTAAATAAATCCATTTTTAATACATTAAATTTAAAAAAGAACATTTTTTAATTAATATATGCATCTACATATACCTGTATATATAAATAATTGTAAACATATGTTACAAAAAAAAAATCTGTTAAAATACGTTAAGAAGAAAATGAACAGCTTGCCTCAATCTCAGAATAAATTTGTCACTTAACAGATTTATTTATATTTATTCCAGTAGTAAAAAAATATGGAGGATTCTAAGCCTGTTTTGACAAAACCAAGTCCGTTTCCATTTAACATTCTAAACAATCTACTAAGTAAACCAGAAGAATGTATATTTTAGAGAAAGAAACATCGGTAGCTTTCAAATGAATTCCGTAATTCATTTATAAGGTAATTAACCCTTTTTTTCTCCACACATCCACAATTTTGTAGAAAAATATTTGTTCACAATTTTGTCGATTGTTTAAAAGCCGAATATTATTATATGGTATTAGGGTTGAGGGGCCCAAATATCCGTAGATGTCAGGACCTGAAGTTTGTCAGCATTCGTTTAACAACCGCCGCACTAATTACCTTCAAAACTTTACCTTGATAATTTTTTGGGAGGAATTTCAATTTCAAAGTCAAACGCTTTGCAAAAAAAAAATCTGTTGACGAATCTTATCCTAAAGACTGATGAAGCAAGTTTGTTCATTTTTTTTCTAATTTTTTGAACAGATTTTTCTTTTTGTAACATATATTTATAATTTATTTACATTTATATGTAAATGCATAAATTAATTAAAAATGATTTTTTTTTAATTTAATGTATACTAAATATACTTATGTATCTGTAAGTAGTTAAACATAAACAACCTCACTTAATAAGTTATTCTTCATTTTATGTTATTATGCAGACTTTAATAAAAAGAGGAATTTTAAGGGTAAATAAACAAATTATAAGCAATATTAAATAGTTTTAAAAATTTTGTTTTAGTCCAATATTTTTTTTTAATTTCAAAAATATATTTTTTATAATAGTTTTTAACAGTTTTAAGTGCTAAATTTAAAAAATAAATAAAAATTATGATAAATTCTGTGTTAATGATTTGATAATTATACCCTGAAATTTCCTCATTTCTTCAATTTTTTTTTATAAGATTTTAAAAAATTATATTTTTCGCGACTCTCGAGAAAGGGAGCAGATAGGATTTTAATTTAAACTGGATTTTGCAGTACAAACAGAGAGTATTCGAATTCCGCACCCGGTTACTTTTCACATTTTTATTAATCTTACCCATGCTTCAGGGGTACCGTAATATGAGGCTTGTATTTTATTGGCAACATTCTGGTTTTTAGACATGTTTACAATTTAAACAATATAAAAGGGTGTTTATTTGTAAAAGTGCAAAGTTTATCACTTACAGTAAATTTTTTTCCAGCCCTAATTTTAATATAAAAGTAGCGAAGGCAAAAATTCTTGTAAAGATACTGGTGGGAAATAAGACATTGGTTAGATGAAGTAAAAAAAAAAAAATAAATAGTGAAAATATCAACTTTTCGTGGTGGCTCAGACTTTGACCATGGACATGAAATTGCGTACAAAAAAGTAAGCAAATATTAAAAAAATATATTTACATAAATCATATGACCGCAAGCATAAATTAAAAGAAACAATAAAATTATAAGTTATGACCTAAAAAATTTTAAAAATACAATACCATTAGAGAAAACACATTATGGAAAATAAATTATGCGTTTTACAAATACTACGTTGCGGCAATGTGGGGTTTTTTCCATCGGTAATTTTTAGCAAAACAAGCGCCAAACTTTCCAAAAAACTAAAATAAATCACGACCTATTTATATATATATGTTTTTTTCGAATCTTTTATCACTTTTCCAAAAAAGTATATTTTGACCCAAACATCGTAATTTCTAAAAAATTTACGTCGATTATAATAAACTAATACAAAAAATGTAGTTTTAGATAATATAAGTTAAAAATTAATTAATAGAACTTCTTAAAAAATATTTTTCTGTCTATGCCAATATTTTTTTCAGGGTGAAGTGCCTTCCTAGAAAGGTTCAAGAAATTTTTAAACCGATTTTTTATCTTAGTTCTTAAAAGATTTTGGTGTTCTTGTGGTAAATAAAATATAATAGATATTGCAGAAGCCCCAAAAATGAACTAAAATTGCATAACAAAACAAATTATACTTATTTAAACAGGCCTTTTGCAAATTTACTCCTGACGTCATACCTTAAAGGTGTGCAGTTAAAAGAAAAACTAAAGAAGTTCTCTCCAGAAATTTAATACATCTTCCTTGTTAAAGACATTAAGCAGCTTTGGTTCTCCGCGTCCTACATTATTAACTTTTAAAATTTGTTAACTAATAGCAAAAAAATAATACATGTAAACTGAAAACAAGTTTTATTGTACTCATTTTTTGAGTATCTAAATAATTTAAAATTTAAAGTTTTAAAAAATGATTAAAATACATATGAGGTTAGCCCTGATATTAAACATCCATATTTATACTTTTTATTTTTTTCCTATTTCCTGAAATCCCTTCTAACATTCTTTGTCGATCTTGCAACCCTCTTACAGCGATGACTCACCCTCTTAAAATTCGTCGGGTACTTTTGCCACCCTCCACTTTTTTCTTTTTATCGAGGTTCACCCCAAATACGTGGATGTACCCTTTAGCACCCCCATTGTTTTACGGTAATATCGGCTAGAAATAAAACGAAACCAATGGAAAATTGTATTTTACACAGGGTGTTCCCAAATTTAAATATATCTTCTTAATGTGGTATATAAAGAATGAAAAATTTCAAAAAATATAAGCATACGTAGGCGTCCGCAAAATTTTTCAGTCAAATTGATTAAAGGTTAAAAAAAAAAGTTAATATTGTTTTTAGTTTAATTCTCCCTAAATTTAATCATTTTAATTGCGTGGAAAGCATGTATCAGCAAGAAAATATAATTCGTTTTTGACTGCAAAAGAAGCCTCTAAAGCTTCTTTGTCACAGATACTTTTTCCCGAGTTTTGATTTTAATTTGGAAACTAGAATTTAGTCACTTAAAGCCCTGGGCTATAGTGTGGGAAACGGATTTCTCGAAATTCGCATTTCCTAATAGCAATAGCTAACAGTTTTATGTCTGGCGGGTTTTCATAAAATGCAGTCAGTGTTTCCCCTCTTGCTTAGGGGTTTTCCCCCCAAATTTAGGGGGAAAAAGTGGGATGAGATTTTTTTATTGGTGCTATATTTTTAGGGGTATTTTTAGGAATCTTTATAATTGATATTTATAAATTAATATAATAATTAATTAAAATTTATATTGTAAACCAAACTTGGCTTACTTCATTCGTAAAAAGCACAGCGGCGTGCTCATTTTCTAAAAGTTTAGAAATATTTTATAATTTCTTTAAATTAAATAATTTATATCGATGGATCTCGTACAACATTTCAACCGTCCGCAAAAATGTTAAAATTATTTAATGTGAATATGTATGACTTTTAAAAGTCAGAATCCGAAGAAAATGATTTGTTACTTAAAGCTTTAAATAATTTATGAATAAAAAATAAAAAAATGTTAATGAATGAAATTATTTATTAATGGTTTTGAATTTATTATTTGCCTAATGATATTTTAGGTAATTGTCTCGAAATTTGCCTCCTCTCCGATTTTGGCCCCGTTTTGATAAGCGGGGTTTTTTGGGGCGCTGATTACGAATCTAAAAAAATATTTTTTGCCAACGTTTCGTTTTCGAGTTTCATCAAAGTTGAAAATCAAACTAACCTTATTTACACTATTCCTCCTTTTGCACAGAATTCCTAATTTTTACACTAAGTTGGCACACAATATTTCACAAACATCTTTTAAAAACTTGTTTTTATATTTATTTTACACCTTTTTTCCATTTAATTGCAAACCTCCACTTTCACACGCCGCAATGTAGCCGTACACTAGGGATTTTAAAGCAAATATGGCTGCTGCTTTTGAACTTGAAAGTTTGCAATTTAATGGAAAAAAGGTGTAGAGTAAATAAAAATACAAGGTTTTAAAAGTTGTTTATAAAATATTGTGTACCGCTTTAGTGCAAAAATCAAGAATTGTGTACAAAAAGAAGAGGGAATATAGTGAAACTGAGGTTAGTTTGATTTTCAACTTTGATAATGAATATCTGAAAAGAAACGTTGCGAAAAATATTTTTAAAATTTTTAATCAGCGCCCCAAAAAAACCCCCTATACAAATTTGGTCAAAATCATTAAATTCAATCATCAAAAAAAAATTTAATTATTTATTTTATAAATTATAAAAATTTTTTGGGGGAACCAAATTGTGAGATTTTGGAAGGGTTTTTATTGGGCAGGGGGAAAATTTTTGAGAGTTGGGAACACTGCCCTCTTGCTATCTATTCTCCAATCTCGAATACACAGTGTCGCGTATGACATCAGTATAATGTCGCTTTAAAATCACACCCTAGAAAATTTATTTGGATTCGAGTGTTATTTTTGTCATTTTCTATTTGACATTTTTGCGAGTGGATAGAACCCATTCAAAAAACGAATTTTCGGGTTGTTTTAATTGAATTTTAAAATATTTTTTATCAAATTTCACCAACTTTACTACCTTTATATTTTTAAAATCCACTACAATATGGTAGCTTTCTTTATAATAGTTTGTTTATTAAATTTTTTTAACCCTTCAGAACGGGAGTCGTGTTAACCAACTTTGAGTTTTGGGACGGTAAACGTGCTTACACGCGGATGATTCTAAGGCATTTAGGCAAAGCGTGCGTTCAGGCAAGGAAGTTTAAAGGTGTATGGAAGCCCAATGTATGGCCCATCGATCAAAAAAAGTCCGCCCCGTATAAAAATAACTGTCAGAGTTGGCCCCTGCCCGAAAAAATTTTGCCCCCCAATTAAAAAAAAATTCAACCCGGGAAATAATTTAATTGTGGGGTTTTCCTACCCCTTTCCAACACTTTTTATAAATCGAATGGGTTCACACCCTTTTTTTTTTAAATTTTTAAATTTTGTGTTTATTGTTTGTTACTTATAATATCGTAACAAAATGATTAGAGGTTGTATGCTTTTGTCTTGCAAATCCAAGGGTAACATACCCGGCATTTTTTACTTTGGTGAATTTTTTTTTTATATTTTTAAAATTAGGTAACCGGAAAAATAATAATATATCAATAATTATGAATAATAGAATAAAGAAAATTTCATAGGAAAAAAGCAGTGAGAAAAGTAAGGCAACAACTATTCCTTTTTTGATGATTTTACTGTTTTTATTTTTGTGGATTTTAAAAAGAAATTAGGTTTACATTTAGGTACTTTTAATTCATTTAATAATTTAGTATATTCTTTTAAAGGATCAAAATTATTAATTACTGGGCAGACCCGGCAAATTTTAATATATTGGGGGGCCCCAATTGAATGAAGAAAGTACAATTTTTTTTTTTTGTTTTTTTAAAAAAATTGATTTTGGTTTCTTAAACTTACATTATCAACTTTTTAACTCGACATACTGTAGACAAATAAAAAATTTTAAATTTTCTTTACAAGAAAAACCCAGGACCAAAGGTTACTAAACATTTTAACCACTGTATTTGTTAAGGGGAATGTTTGTTTTAGTGAAAATATATGCCTAAAACAGTCACTTTTTAAGTACAACCAGATTTTCAGGATTAATTAAACTTATTTTTTCTTGCCCTTCTTTTTCACAAAATTGGTGATAAGTACAGAAACTATTTACAATGTTTGAAATTTATTTTAAAAAAGTGTTTTTATTTATTTTAAAGATTTTTTTGGAAAAATACAAAAAACACAAAAATATCGACCATTTAAATAGAAGGCTTCTTTTTTTATATTTTAAGATGATATAAACCCAAATTACCAATTTTAAATACTATGGTAGATCGTTAATAACCAAAATTTTTGCAAAAAAAAAAAAAGTGAATGCTTGAACTGACATTTGATGATTAATTTATAGATAGTAACAAAGAATTTAAGTCCGGTTTACCTACTATTCATTGCGCAAACTCCGGGGGCCCCAACCCCCCTTTCCGCTGCCCGCACGCCTGGACAATTTTGTTCTACAGTATTGGGCTTTTATACACCTTTTTTAAAAAATTTTGGGGTTACGGGCCAATACAATATTGTATTTAAATTTCAATTATTGGCGCCAATTTATGGAAGTGTTTACGCATAAACGTGCTAGCCTAAAGTGCGGGGACCAGTGGTTTACGTTAACTATTAAAGTCTCTAGTAAGCCTCTCTGGCCATATCAAAATAAAAATGATGCGTGGTAACGGTTGACACCATACTGCCAGATTGACTATAAATGTTAACAAAAAAAAGCATAAAAAAGGTTTTTTTCCCCATCCATTTTTTTACTGCAGATAAATTTTTCTCTTAGGGCCGCCAAAACAGCCCTCGTGGGGCCCCAAAAATTTTCCCGACGATGATGATGCAGAGATTTGCATTAGTGGCTTGGGGGCTCAACTAAATTAAAGAAAAGTTGGTAAACAATCCCCCCAAAAAAAAAATGTGAAAATCTGCAAAAAACCCCAAATTTCCCATTTTTTTGACGACCTTTAGGGGAAATTAAAAATTTTTGGGAGTGACACAATGATGATTAGGTTTTCAAAAAATAAAATTTCCCCCCACACAATGTGTTTAATCTGCCTCAGGAATGTACAGCCAAATATACACATTATAATATGCCCCCTTCCCCAAATTGGGCCCAAAAAGGGGAAAGATAAAAAAAACAAAAAGGGACCTTAGTCAAAAAACCCTTTTAAAAAGGTCGTTTTTTTTAAAAATATGATGTTATAGTTTATTTCAGCTAAGATTTGAATTTAAAGCCGTTATTTTGGCCCCCAAAAAAGCCAACCTTTTTTTGGTTCTCAAAATATAAAAGTTACCAGACCAGAAAAGCAACCGGCAAAAAAATAAATAATCTAAAACACGATTATATCTGCCTTTTTTAATACACGTGAACTATTAAAGAACGATATAAACCGAAATTTTTGTTTACCTGTACTGTTCACTTAAACGGGGCCGATTGTTCGGATTTTATTTTTAGTTTCAGATGTTGACGTTAACAGCTGATGCCAATTTTGCTTCATTCTTTGGGATATTTAGTCTGTTTTAGTGCTTTTTTGATAGTTTGCGTGTTATTTAGTGTTTCTTGATTATTTATATATAGTGTTGGAACATTATACATGGTATTGAACTTTATTTTATTTACCAGAAATTATTTATTTCTGAAAAAGTAAGTAATATTTTTCAACATGCAGAAATACAGTTTTATTAATTTTATTCTTTATATTTTTAGAAATCAGTAATGGATCATGATTACTGTATCCCCTGTACTTCCAAAGGGACTGTTGATGGGAAATTGGTAAATTTTAAACAACATCTTATATTTTATTTATTATCTGCGGGTCAGTGGAAGCTGTGAGTACCGTTAGATTAATCACCATGTTTATAATTATGATTTTTAAAACTTGGCAAACCATTTGCTGCTTGAGTGTTATATTAAAGGTACTGTTTGTAGTTTAAACATTAATATGGGTATTTTTTTAGGAATCATCATATAATCTTCTATATACATGGTAGAATTTATAAAAAATGTTTATAACTATTTTGTAGAACACTGTGATTTAAGCCATATTCAGGTAAATTATACTCAGCCATAAGACGAAATGCCATTAAAAAAAAAATAATTTTTAATTCCCCTGGGTTTTTCGGTCATTTTTTTAAAAATTAATTTGAAATAAAATTGAAATATTTCTTGATTTGCTTCGGTTTATCTAATTAAATCATCATCAGAATCTAGAACAATAAGATGTTCTTAATGTCTTTATATATACAATTGGAAACAAAAACAAATAACAAATATTAATTAAAGGAAACAAATATAAAGTTACATACCTTGGTTCTATAAGCTTACACTATCTAAATAAGATTTAAAAATTCAAAATAAGATAAAACCAACACTTAAAAACTAAACGATGAAACTATTACGCTTTACATCTTGAATGTTAGTGATGAAAAATAGAGTATATTTTATAAATGTTGGGTTCACTCCCTAACTGTACATAACTTGGGCTTTCCAGCCCTAATAGGTGGTAAAAATTTGCATTTATTATCCTGTAATTAGGTCGTTATAGACGATACTTAGATTACTAGTGTCAGTCCCAAATTTACAGTATTTTTTGTTTTTTGATATGAATCATTTCTTTTAGGTTTCTTTTTATAGTCTGCTCTGTAATCTTAACTTTTTTCTTTTTTTGAACATTTTGAAATTAAAAATTATGTAGTTCTTCATTGCATGATTAGCGAGCTGTTGAATTATCTTTAATATTTCTATGTTTGTTTTGTGTTCATTTATTCTATTTTTAAATATTGCTTGTTTGTCCAATATAGGTTTTTGGACAATCAAGGCACTCCATTTTATAAAATGAGGTTCGTTTGATCTAATTTGGGATTTCTGGGCTCTTAGTTCTGGTGAAGAGTGATTTAGAATTATTTAGCGGTTTAGATACAAATATATTAAATATAAAAATTATTAATTTAATAACACGGTCAGGAAAACAAAACTAAATTAAAAAGAGTCATTTTAAAAATAACATTTTTATGTTAAATTGTATGTGTAAATTTTTATAGACTTTAGCTCAACCAATCTAAATGCAGGTGGGTGGGGCAAGACTTTTCATCAACTATATTCCATTTTCGAAAGTAGGTTTACAACTTACAACGCCTCAATAGATTAGTGGATAAGGCATTGAATTAGCAAGCCGTAGGATTTGGTTCGAATCACGAATGCATTTATACTTTAATATTTTAAAGTAATCTTTCGGTTAAGTTTTGGTTGGTTGAGATTACCTTTTATTATATAACAAATAACCTCAACAGTTTTAAATATTAGAGGTGAACAAAAATTTTTTTTTAAAAGCAGGACAAGGTAGTTTGTCAGTTCTAAAATCTCATTATTATTTTTTTTGCATAAAGGTGAATTTGTCACAGGTTAGCGCCTGTTTAGCAACATTTTCTCATTACTGAAAGTAAAATAAAAGAAAGGTACATATAAGCACTATAACCTGTATTTGTTCTATTTTATATTTGCTATTTCTTAAGATTTGATAAAGAGAGCACGCTTTATGCCCTGCCCACATCTTACATTCCTTTTGGTTGAATTAAGGCATGTAAAAATTTCATGACATATGGACTATTGTTCTAGGCAACTGATAAATCGTGGAGCGAAACAGCTACGGGTTTCTTAGCTTGCTGGGTCATCTTCAAACTTTTGCTCCCAAATTCATAAAACTTCACAACTTTAACTCATGTCCATGTCCATTATTAAAAAGCGAATCTTGATGTTTTGGCGACTGCACTAAATTTTATTAAAACTGCCATCGTGGCACTTTTTAATAAAAAAACACTAATTGGATGATATCTGCCTACACGTTTATGTAATACTAAAAAGCTAAAATATAAGAAATATTTTTTACAGCTTTTAAATAATATTCATGATTTCAAATTTTTTAGTATCTGTTTTATTTTATTAAAAAAATCATAAACAAGTACACCACAATCATCACATTTTATTAGGAAACGGCTTAAGTTTTGAAGATTTCTTGTCCCGTCTGTAATAAAGTATAAGAATGGACCTTAAAAGATTGTTTGACACTATGTCGAAAGCAAAAGAGGCCTATGATAGAAATCAGAGGGTAATCGTTTACAGATACGAAAACGAAATATATAATATGTATTCTGCAAGTAACTAATTATTTTACTTTCAAGTGCACAATCAGAGGTTAATATTTTTAAAATTTAAAATAATTAATTAGATTTTTTCTTAATGTAAATAAATACTTTTGACAAAATATTTACTCAGGTAACAATGGAATACTAAGTAAACAACTAATTGAAGAAAATTTTTAAAGGTGCTTGGTGAATACCTTCGTTATATGTGTATTTGTATCATGTTTGTAGTATTTATTTAAGTTTGCTGTAAATCACTTTTTATGCATTTAGGTTTTATATCCCAGCAAAAGGGGTAAAATAAATATACTTCCACAACCAATTTAAAATTTATTTGAGCAAATTCATCTCTAATTTCATCATTTAGTGCTTTGAGGGTTTTCTACACTGAACTTTGTTGTTTAGCTTCACACACAATACCACCTTAGGTTTAAATATTACTTTATGTTTGTATCACTTTGAACAGAAAAGATAGTTGTCCCAAGAAAAACATTCAGACATTCACATGTAAAGAAATGGAACAAGTTCTCTTGGTCTATTCTTCCAGCTAATACCAAAATTTTAGAAATCTACAAAAATGTAAAATTTGTTTTCTTTATGTTTCCGTACACTTTAGTGTTGTGTTATAATATTTTTGTTGCATTAAGTTAACGATATAATTATGTTTTGTTTTGTAGAATTATATGTGACATTACCAACGCTACACAATCAGTCTCTCGTGATGCCAGCCATATGATGGCAGTCAAACAAGTCTTTACAGACTATTGAAAAGTAAGGGCTTTTCTTATAGACCGGATAATAACTGAGCATTGATGGAAAAATCACATTTATCTTCATTAAGAAAGACACTTCTTAAAACTATATGCAAAATGAAGAACCCTCGGTCCAGGTTAAAGAACCTATGTTTTCCTTGGTATTATTTATTATATTTGCAAATTGTAATTCAAACCTTTGACGTGTGTGGTCTTGATTTCAGTGTCTAACATTAATAAACTTTTTGTCTTTGTCTTTGATAAAAAAATAAACCATATATTATATTTAGTCACAAATTTGTATTTAATTTACATCTAACCTGTCTCTTCTCCCCTTAAACCCCACCTAAGTACTCCGGTGCACATTTTTCTTTTAATGTCCTTACTTTACAGGTGGTAACCCAGCTGTGCTGGGTTGGTGCTCTGAATCTGTTTCTGGGATTTAGGCTACTCCAATATTGGCCTAAAATAACTTAGACTATAAGAAGGCGGAAAAGCCACACTTTACGCAGAGTCAAACAATTTATTCATAATAATTGGTGTAACACCATTTTTTTCTTTAAGCAAAGAAACAACATAATGTCGACTCATGCAATAAAAATGTGGACGTGACAAAAATATTTAAATCAAGTAAACCTTAATCCGACCCTGAACAAAGAAAATATTTAGTAACTAGATAATGACACATCATAGTCCGCCATGATTAATTATAACGGCTTTAAATTCAAATCTTAGCTGAAATAAACTATATTTCTATTTTGGTTAAAAGCAGGAAAATTCATCCGCAATTAAAATATACATTGTAGTGTTGTTATTCCAATTTATTTATTATAAACAAAACCCGGCTACTAATACGATTAGTCTGACGGTATACCTGCAAGAAAACTACTTTTGCATATTTTTTTGTACATGTAAATGCAAACAAAGTTTAAAGACAAATTGTATTCTATAAAAATTAAAATTATAAACATTTTTATATGATGAAGGTATTTGTTTGTTTTTAATAAACAATACCGCTATATGGGCACCCTGTACACCGTGTATCTAATTCGTCTCACCACTGTGATCTCGAAAACTCAAAAAAGAAATACTAAAAAAGGTTATAAATGAAGGTACGTTAACTAATTTAGAGTTTATTAAAACGTGTTTGAGATATTCTGGTAAAAATAACCAAAGACACCGAGTTTGGATTTTATTGTTTCCTGGAATTATTTAAGAATATACAAAAAATAATTTAACTTTGTTATGCCTCATTATAAACATCATTAGTTTTACTTATTGTAAATACGAACCTGCATTTTTATTCAACTAAAACTTTCCTTGATTCCAATTCAATCATGTATCACACTTTTTCCATAAATATGTTTTAAATAGTTAATATTTTTAAGTCGATATTTTTTAAAAATTACCTTTATGTTGCGTAATTATTAGTTTTACAAAAACCTGGAATATTTTATTTAATAAGAAGTAATAGCTGCTTGTAAATATTTAAAGATTTTGTCAGTAATTTTCCCGCATGCACTCAAAATTTGACTTAAGGTTTTGAGATGAGAGACGACACCACACCCGAAGATTGTATCAATAAACCAAGCCATTACACTTATGTACTATAAGTCCATATCATAAAACTACTAAACCGATTTTAATAAAATCAGCTACTATTCTACGTGGAAGTAAATATAATAATAATAAAAGAATGGCCAACTGAGTAATAGTTTTGGAGAAATGTGTGTAAACAAAACATACATACAAAACATAATTCTACAAATTTACATACATAAGCCTACAAAATTTATATTTGGAAACCTGGATAGACTATCATATGTAAATATGCATGTCAAACTCAAATAACGCCAGATAACAATAAAATTAAAACTCTAGGGATTCGGAGTTTCACAGAAATCTCAAACCTTCGAATACTTTTAAATATCCCAACTGTGTCTAAATTTCGCAACTTTGCTCAATTTAATTTTCTTATATCTTTTACAATAAGATCCTAATCATTGCGAGAAAACCCATTACTCTACACTATTACATAAGAATCTTCTGTATAGGGTAAACCAGATAGATGTCTTCACTTTTTAAAATAACTATATCTCTTAGCACAAAAGCAAGATTCTTTATTTGTAAAACGGGTAGGTTCTTTGGTTTATTATCTTCAAATTCATTGAAAGGAATAAACATTATCTTGGTATTTCCCGAGTATTAGCAAGTTTTGCGGACCTTTTGTGGTTTTAGGACAACTATCCCATATAGGGGATAGTTGCCTAATCCATGTAACATGCTTAGGATCGATGCCCCGCCGAGAAAGAGGGAAGTTTATCCTGCAAAATCTTTGATCGCACCTAGCCGTCCCATGCAATCGCACAGAGACATGTAACACTGAAATCTTAGTTGTATTTTGCAGAGTCTATAGATAAATAAAATAACATGTTGTGTGTCATTCGCGAAACTAGAGTTATTGCAATCAAGGCAACTATACCCCTGGGGCGACTATCCGGCTTTGCCCTATATTGTCAATAATTTTTTAAAGTTTTTTAAAACTGATACTGACAATTTTATATTATATTGCGATATCTAAAGCTATGTTAAGACATAAATCAATATTATTGGGTGTATTGTAATGTAAATAAATCATAAATCTAGATTTATACCTATACTAAGATATTTAAGTAATAAGCTATAATAAAAAAACGTTAATACAGCTGGAATGTCAAAATCATAACTTACGCCAAAGATCACACATTCAGTTTGCAGCTGTGGGCCAGAATTTGTATGTAAACTTATTTAAATAATATATGACATGTGGTTTTTAATGACAAGCCTTGCTAGGTTAAAGTATTAATTTTGTTTATTGTTCTTCTCTGGTTAGCTAATTCATATAAAGTTCGATTTCAGTTCCTAATTTCAAATTTGACGTGTGAAGGTATTTTTTTAAATATATTTTTCTTCTTCTTCTTCCTGAAAGCTGTCTTGATTCACTACCGGAGGCAGCGCAGCGTCTTGGGCTTTTTGTGCCTAATCTCCCATTATCTTTTATATCAATCCTTCCATTAGTTCCTTGGTTCTTCTACAGTCTCTATAACCCTGAGACTGGTTGGTTGATATATTCCTGTGGGCTCATTTTGCTGCCCAAATAATACCTGTCTTTTGTAATTCAACGCTTCACATTCGCACAGTATATGTTAGGCTGTGTCTTCCTCGTCGCACATTCTGCAAGTTCGGTCGCCATTGTATGAGCCTATCTTGTGTGGGTGTCTTTTTAGGTTATCTTTGCCCCAGGTTAGCAACTCTACTGTTATGAGAAGTCTTTTTCTACTTTGTCTGAGCAGTTCTTCCTTTGTTCTTTTGATGGGCCCCTTATGAAGCTTTTTCCACGTCTTAATCTACTGAGGCTTCCCAGTATTTCTCATGTTTGTTTCGATCCATTTCCTGGTTTGTCCTCGTGCTGTGGTTTTAGTCACTCCAAGGGCAGGTTCTGGTCCAAAATAGCAGGTGTGGATGATCCATGTCTAGCTCATCCGCTTTTTCGTTGCCTTCTATTCCTGAATGTCCTGGTGCCCACAGGAGAGTTACCCTGTTGCGTTCTCCCCAGGATCTCCAGTTTTTTTGGCATTCCCATGTCAGCCTAGACGTTACTAGTGCCCAAAGTGACGCTCAGCTGCCTGTTATTATGCAGATCCGCTTGTTTTTAAGCCCTCCCATGCATTTTGCACAGTGCAGTAAAGCATATTTCTGTTTAAACTACAGAACTGTGTGTTCCTAGTGGAATGGAAAATTCTGAATTCCTCATTTCACTGTACACGCCCGGCTCCAGTTCCCTGCTCTCGGTTTTTGGAACCATCTGTATAATGCAGATGATGTCTCCAACCGTGTTAGGGATATCGGGTTGCCGCCAAATCTCTTCGTCTTCATCTTTTGTTGAATGAGTCATCTGGTCTGTTTTAAATATATTTTAAAAACCTCTTAACCTCTTGAACAAGTTTTGATCTCTGGGCGTATAGTGTAATACATTATGTTAACCTACAATTTTTAGGTCGAATCCAAAAATTCGACTAAAAGGTGTTTTATTTAATAATTTTTTTAAATTATATCTGAAAGTTTTCATGAAAAAAGTGTGTATTGATAAACCTGAATATAAATTCCCAGATCTTTTTTCTGACTACTTTTCCATATACGGCCCATAACGTGACACACTCTATACACACAATCTATAATAATATTTGGAGCAACATAGTAACCAATAATTTATGCACGATAAATCACCCAGCGCACCTTTTGATAAGTCAAATTGTGCTAACAGTTTTTTAATAAGACATCACGTATTTGACATAATTTTTATTTAATTAGTATTACTGCGGTCAGTTCAGGTCATTGCGGGTTCCAATAAAAATAAAGATTAATTATTATATTTTTAAATTTTAGTTAGTTATTCGCTATCAAAAGTCGGAAGACATACTTTCTTAAACAGAATCTGGACTCATCGCTAAAAACAACTGAATTGCAATCCAGGATTATACAATCAACTACCTGCGATTTAAAAATATGTTTTAATGAAAAAATTTAATTTCATGGGAAATTTTAAAGATACTTTTCTGAAATTTAAACGAATTATATACTCATTTATCTTATTTCTGTATGTAGAATAGATAACATTATTGCTTATATTATATTTTAAAAAAAAAATTCAAAAAAATTGAAATTTTTTAAAAAAAACCCGTTTTTTTGTTAATGCAGCATGCAGTATTCTGGATCTATTTAGGACCTACGGCAACATGTTTGACTTTCCGTCTTTTTTTTTAAAATGCGACTTGATTTAAAATTTTTAAATAGGCCTGTAGAAAAGTGAGTTTATGTTCTAAAATAAAATGGAAACAATAATCATTTATGTTTATACGGTATCTTGAGGACTGACAGACATTCAGTAGCCGAAAACACCCGAACAAGATGGATTTATTATTGTATGTAGCTAATTAATTCAAAATGGAGAAAAGGACTTGTGGTAGGGATGGGTGGATTTATCGATATTTTAAATAGAATATATTTTCATTATTGATATCATACCAGGTGCGTGAAAAATGCAAAAACATATTAAAAGATTGCAAAAGTTGGACAATTCAATAAAAGCTTTTTACCAAGAGGTTGGTTGGTTGATTTTGAACGGGGGTTTCCTTTGGCATATGGGGGCCCACCTTTTTATTATAAATGCCCTTTTTTGGGCTAGAGTTACTTTAAAATTTTTAGGAAAGGTTTTCCCCGATTTTCTTTTTTTAGTAAGCATTTCAGTTTTCTAATGATGAAATTTTTCAAAACCAAACCGTTACTGTGGGGTTTGCCATTTTTTGTGGCCCAAGTACATTTTCATTTCTTAAACAAAACTTGCCTTCTGCACTTTTTTGGCCCTAGATTAATTTATAATAGGTTATTTTTACCCTATTTTTGTTGTTTTTGTCACTTTTTTTACAGAAAATTTGGGATCATTTTAAAAAATCGGGCCTTTGCCCCGTTAACCAAATCAAAAACCCAAAATTTTGTTTCCGGACCTTTTTCCGCCGGAAAAAACCTTTTTTAAAAAACTTTTGTTTTTAACCCCAAAAAATTTTTTTTAAAAAAGGGTATTCGGATTTCGTGTAACTTTAGGATCTCGGCCATTATTAGGAAGGGACTGCGAAGTGCCGCTACTTTTTTATGAAACAAAAGACGAACCGAAAATTTGATGGTTTTTTGTTTTTTAAATGAGGGAGAAATTCTTGTTTTTTTCATTTTGCCCTCCTTATTTTATTTATGGGTTTAAATGATAACAAAAGTAAAATCTGATTTTAGTAGGCCTTTTAACGTAAAATCCAGTGGTGTAGTGATTTGTGTCAAATTTAATATTCCCAGTTAAACCAAAACTATGCTTTTTCATGGAACATCCTGTATGTTTTTAAATCATTAAAATATGTCGGATGAAGTTTTTCAAAAATATAAAATACTTAATAATAATTATATATTTTAGACCCTTTTAAAATTTATGTTTTTAATTTTAAAATTGAATTTCGCATATTTGGCCGTGATATAAAGACTTATAAAAAAACAAAAAGATAGGTAGCCGTCAGTCATACCTATTTTTTTTTTTAAAATACAGCAACATGTGTTTTACTATAATTATATAAAGTTATTAGCTTTTTTTTTATTGAGTTTTAATGTTTATCGTCCTTTATTAAATTTTATATAAAAATTTGGAACTAAATGTATATTTTACAAATACTAAATGTATGATATGCTGTGATCAGGCGTCTGAAAAGTATCTAGAAAGTATTTTGTTTAATTTTTATTTACCTGCTGCTATTATGCTATATTATTTCGTTAGGGACTCTAAAAGAAGGCACCCCCATCAAGCAATTTTTTTAATCAAAAATGCCTATAACATTTGGATTCTTTAAAAAAACTTCGTTTAAAAATTATGACAAATTAAAGCCACAAAAATTTAAAAAATTAGTTTATAATTAGCATCCTGGCGATGGAAAGCAAATTAAATTTTTGTCACAAAATATAAAGACAAAAAACTACAAACAAAATAATATGGTGGGAAAGAGGCTTTTATCAGCAGTGCTGGAATTTTAAAGAAAAAATCAATTGCAATTATAATTTAAAAATAGGTAATTTTAGTTATAGCCACAAAATTTTCCCTTTTTTAATAATTCAAAAACACTGAGGGTGTTTTAAAAAAAAAAACATATGTTTGGTTCATTCGTAAAAAATATTAAATTTGCAAAAATCCAAACCCCACTAGATTCTACGTAAAAATGCCTACTAAAAAGTTTTTACTTTATTTTTAAATTAAAGAAAACTGAAAAAAAAAAGGTTCAAAAAATAAAAAAAAAGGGGAAAAAATTCGCCTTTTGGGGGGAAAAAATTTCCCCCAAAAAAAAATCCGTAGCCTCAACTCTTTTATACTAATTACCTCCCCAATCAGGGGGGGAAAACCCCCAACCCCCTATCCAGGGAAAATCTTTCTTAAAAAGGTTTTAGTTCAAAAATTAAATTTTAAATTAATTCGAAAGTTCCCAAACTAAATAAAGTGGTTATGAAAAAAATTAACAAATAAAATAGAAAGATTTGTTTATATCTATAGATTCACATCACTCAATATAGTATGTATAGCCACAGTAGGTGTCAATGTAATTTGATACACTTGGGCGCCAAACATACCAACGAAATAAACTCAAAACATATAAATTAAAAATAACCACTAGAAAAATATTTATCATTATTGTTTTAAATAATGGTTAGGACATCCTGTATATAAATCATATTAAAATAAGCATAAATACCTGACATCATTTATTACTAGACAAATTTTGAACTCCAAGAGAGTAGAAAGGTCCTGTATGTAGAATACAGTTTTATTGGCGAACGCTCCATTTGACGAGACAGAGAGTAGAGCAAAATTTGACATAACACGTTTAAAAAAAACTCCCACCAACCTTTACAAATCTCCGAAAATAAACAAAAACGGGATATAAAACACCATAACATTAACGTCAGCATTTTTAATGGTCATGATTTTTGACCCATCGCATGGGATTCCCTTTTAATTTTAAATTGATTAATCCTCTTAACACCAACGGGATCATCACTTTTAATCAAGGGCTGTGTGTGCTGATGAAAACAAACAAATTGACAATACGTAAAATTTCTTCAAACGCTTCTTGTCAGTCGTAGGGGCTATATATCAGGCACTTACTTCGGGATTAAAAAATGTTACCAATAAATTATTAGTTAATCCCAAAAATAAATTAGTTTCACCTTTGCATATTAAATTCGGATTAATAAAGAATTTTATTAAAGCAATGGATAGAAATGAAAAGGGGTTCTTTAATCTAAAACAAAAAATTTTCCCAAAACTTAGCTAAGCAAAAATTAAAGAGGGTACATTTCTGGGTCCACCACCTTAAATCCCGCCGGTGGGTTCGAAAACCGTCTGGAATTCAAGGGTCGCTGACCAAAAACCCAAAAAACAAGGTTACCCTACTATGGATACCTGGAATACCGCCTAGAGGGTAATGAACCCCCAACCTCCTTGGCAAAAAGGGGGGGGGGACAAAATTCACAGGGCGGAACCGGTCATTGGTATATAGAATGGCCAAACAGTTCATATTAGCTTGACACAAAGAAAACCTTCGGTACTGGCGGGAATTCCCGGCTGCGGGGCACAAGGCCTTTATAAGCCCACGAATAGCGGAAGACGCCGAGTACGAAAGGTAATAAAAAACCATTTTCGTTATGGCAGCTCAGATTCGCAATCCTCGGTAATGACACCTTGTTGCCGGGGGAGGTGAAAGATCTCTCTACCAACAGGATCATCAGATTTATTAGAAGTCTGGACCTGGTGGGAAAAATATAAAAGGGTGTAAGCCACAATAGACCGATCGGTCGCGGTGGAAGGGTGTTAAACCCACTCACTTTAAACCTAACTTAACCTAACCACTAAGGGAAATAATAAAAGATGAAATATCTGATAATATGATAAATGGAACTGAATTATGAGCTTCGGGGGCTTTCAAATCAGTTTTTAAAGTTTTTTTTTGGAAATATGAAAGCTGACCATTACAAAAATATTGTAGTGAACTGCTTAATGCTTATAAAGAAATGGGATGTAACATGTGCGTCAAAATTTGCTACCTGAACTATCACCTCCATTTCTTTCTTCCCCGAAAATTTGAAGGTTGTAAGTGACAAATATGGGAAACGGTTTCACCAAGACATTTCTGCCATGAACAAACGATATACTGGCAAATGGAGAGTCACACTACTTGCTGATTACTGCTGGACTTTGTTACGGCATGCACATTCCAGAAAAGAAATATCGCCGTAAAACACCAAAAACAGCATTCTGAGCTCTATTTAGATTAATAATAAAATACAACTATCATTGTATTTTACTAAAAAACAAACTTACAGCAAAAAATATAAGGGATGGAAATAAGCTCCTCATTTTGTTTGTTTACCATTGAATTATTGCTTGAAAAGGGTTTAAAGAGGAAAGAAAGACTTAAAACTAATTGAACTATTATACTTATAAAAAATATAGCATCTTTCGGTCTAAAAGGCATAAGTAGGCATACCACTTATTGCCTAATTGCATACGATTATTTTTGATGTTGTTTTTCCCCAGCAGCAATGAAAATTAATGAAGGATACATTTCCGTTATATAAAATATTTCTGGGTTTACTTGTGAATATATTTTGTAACATTTCTAATTAGCGTGTAATTCCTTTGTTCGGACGCTTATTGTTAGAAAAACTAAATTTTACATGTTAATTTTATACGTGGCAGGTGGTCATATTGATTGTGGAAGTCATATAGATCGATAGTCACAGCATGATATGTTTTTACAATAAACCTTAATAATTACGTACAGTTATTTTACTGTAAAATAAAAAAAAATCCATATATAAACATTCCAAGATGTAGTGTAAGGTACCCTAAAAGGTGTTCTGTATAAAATTTCCTTGCAATTTCGTTATAATCATCCGTCTCTCCCACCGTGAGTCAGAAACTCGTATACCTTTAATTACCTACCGATTAAGATAAAATTTTTCATAAATGTGCCAGAAAAAAATAGGATTTTTTTGATATTTCTTTATTTATAAAAAAAAAACCAAACATATTTTTTAAGGGTTACCCAAAAAGAGAGCAAGCTTGAATGTTGCTGCGGTTCCATATAAAACAATGGTTCGCAACGGGACCGGACACAAGTGTGCATCACTTGATCTACCTGTTAGTACTTTAGGAGGCTTTAATTCCGGCGCCGCAGCGGTGCCGGACGTTAAAACCGAAGTGTGCAGCGGGCTTAAACTCGTTAGCAGCGGGTCAATTCCCAGTCTAACTTAAGGCAAAAATCAAGTTTGTTTGCGTCAAGGATTTGCAGCTGGGCCAAGAGGGCAAGAACTGTTGGGCTGTCCTCTCATTTATTATTTATTTATATTTTATTTTAACTAGAATGTCTCGAAAAATTTTTGAATGTTTTTTAAATGTGATTAATAACACAGGCCCACAAAAAAAATAAGTGGTGTGTGCTGGGTGTCGGACTAGGATTTTCTGGCGTATTTTTTTCCGCTGAGCACGAATCTGAAGTCAAAATTGGGGGTCAAAGAGCAAAAAATGGAGAAAACCCCAAAAAACCGACACGGTTCATTTACCGGTAGAAACCTGCTACCACCAAATTTTTTCCAGAAGTATACCTTGAAAAAATCCTGAAAATTCAGTTTTTTGATTATAACTTGAAAAATATAGCATTTCGACCAAAAGGTTATATAACTTTAATTAAAGGTCTTTTAAAAATACATTCTTTATGTCATTCAAAATTTCGCGGATCTTTTATATTTTTTAAGATATTGACGTTTTAAATTTAAAAAAAAATCGATAATATCTGAAAATACGCCTTTTCTCGACTATTTGCTGTTTGACCCCCAATTTTGACTTCAGATTCGTGTTTAGCGAAAAAAAAAAGTACTCCCGAAAATCTAGTGCGACACCCACACACAACACTTATTTTTTGTGGGCCTGCGTAATATTCCTACTTGGTAACGCGCTCCAGTCCTTATTTTTATATATTTTCATAATTTGAACCACTTAAGATACTGATATATTAGTTAGTTTTACTGTGTTAAGTGAATTTTTATCAATGATCTGTTAAGTGTTTTTTTTGAAAAACTTTGTCGTTAACGAACTTATGTATTTCAGTTTTTGTATGTTAATAATAAGTAAATGGTGGTTTGTGGAATTATGCCATCGAATAAGTCTAACTTTAATGCAAGAGGTGTTTGAAAAATACGAGTGATCAGTTTTTTTTTAAGTTAATCAACTTCGGGAACTCTAAATAAGCAAAAATTTGTTTTCTTTTTGATAACTTAGACAACAATTTTTTACCTCCGTATATTTAGAACTAATAGAAGAGATGTTGGTTTCAACAAAGTGGATTCGGACATGACACTTATTCTAGTCCATAAAATTTAATATTTACAGCAAAGATAAAAAAAAGCATTACCTATATATTTTTTAACATGCGTAACCTATATCAAGTAGCACGGATGTGCGTCAGGCTAAGTCCCGGCCTACCGCCCTAATGTGTGTATTTTACAGGAAAGGTTTCAGCCTATTTCCCTTCTATCATAACTTCGGTTTCGTTCACATAAAGTTTGAGATTTGGTATGTCAATTCTAGTGGTTTCTAAGATACGCGATTTTGTTACTGACTGACTCACTCACTTCCTCACTCATTGATTTATTAAAATTATGGGGCACTTCCCGAGGGAGAAGAAACTTGAAATTTTGTATGCAAGTAGGTTTTAGGACACAAGTAGAGGAAAAAAAATCTGAAAACTGCACTTTGAGCGCACCTAAACAGGGGCAGTAGTATCGTATATATATATTTGGGGGGCATTTTATTAAACCTGTTTCTAAGGTCTAACTGTCTTAGAATTAAAAACGCAAGCAGGATTTTAGTTTATTTATTAAAATTAGAGAAGACTCATGTAAAATAAGGGCCAAGTTCCTATCCAAAAATTTCGACCTCTCAAAGTACTGAAATATAAAATTGGACCAAGTTTTGACTTGGCAAGTTTATTACTGATTTGTCTGTACTGTCTGTAATGAAAAAAAAGTATTTTGAACATTATTAATACAGACAGATCGGTACAAAACTTGTCAGTCAAAAAAGAACTTGATCTAATTTTAGATCTCAGTACTTTTAAGAGGCCGAGATTTCTGGATACGAACTTGACCGTTATTTAACATAGGTATTTTTGGTATGATATACTTTATCGAGTGTATAATCGTTTTCTAATTAGAAAAATGCCTAACCTAAAATGTTTGTCTTTTTCTGTAAACTAAATTTTGATGTCAGTGCTAACAAAAACTGACGGAAATGATAAATCATTTTTCTTGAAGTAACGACAGATGCCCCAAAAGATCAAAGATCTGACACAATCTGGGAGCGTTACCCTTTTACGATCTCTCTCGAGGGAAGTAACTTCTCAATGTTAAAAGTTTATATTTTTCTTGCAATTAAGTAAAGCAATACTAACAAAAAAAAAATCGCACAAACCAAAATATTTGCATGCATGTCATGGTCAATTAGTCCCATACACATACCTTTTTTATGTAATTCCACTAACAGCGACCTTAAACGATACTTAAGCAAAATTTCAAAACGATTTATGATACTTCTATATTAAAAACATTACACCTTACAATAAAATTAACCAAAAATGTTTCACCGCAATTTTAAATCTATATGGGTTCCTAAAACCTTTTTGTACAAATGGACATGGTTTATTTATATACCAGAAAATACTTTTATTTAAGACTCAGGGTAGATATACTCAGCTACTTAAAAAAGCTAATCATCTGTCAAGAGTACTAACCACAAAAAATCAGCCGTTTACAATAAAATTACATAACTTGCAGAAAAGAGAACAAAGAAATCCAATTTTCCTTACCTAAAATCAAAGTTTCTTCAAATGAACCCTAGAAACATCAAAAAATACTACAATATTTCTAAAAAACCACAGAAATCGAACGGCACAATATCAGAAAATGGACGCGACTAGGAATATTCTTCAAATTAGCCCGGTATACGCAACAGTTTCGTAAGTTGCGGATAAACTAAATCGATGATGACGACGCTAGGCATCGGGACGCTTCGAACGGACGCGTGCGCGTCGCTGTAAACGTCGGTATTTGCGAGGGACTTTTGAGGGTTCGTTAGTGACATTCAGGGTTGCATAATTGCTTTTTGTATGGCTATTTGTTCACAAACAAGATAGGTATTCGGATATTAGAGAGAGAAAACAAACCAGTACATAAACGTTAGGGTATATACTAGGGTGTGCCAGAAAAAGTCGATATTTATTTATTTTTTGCTCTCACCCAAAAATATCTTAGAAGATGGCCAAACAAAGCTCCTGTTAAAAGCGCAGCTCAAAATTTTAATTTTAAGAGGCTCTCCATGGTTCTTTAAGTTTTTTCGTCTAAATAAAATGGAAAACGGGTTTTTTACCACTTTTTTGCCCTGCAAGCTGTGAAAAAATTATGTTAACAGAAAATAAATGAATGGATCTTATTAAGCACTAAATTTGGTACAAAAAGTTCCATTGGGTCAAATTTTTATCTTTTATGTTTGAGCTCTGAAAGCTTTGAATTTGAAATTTTCGGTTTTTTGCATTTTCAAGCTAAACTATTAGTGTTAGACAAAAAAGTTAAATAGCAAATTTGTAGTACGTCTGAAATACTATAAAAAAGTCCCTATTGACTTTTTCGTATCATCAATCACAACAAAGTTACAGGCTCTTAAATATTTGTTTTTAAAAATTTTTGCTTTTACGAACATAAATATTGATAATTAGACAAAATATTTGGTGTAAATTTGCTATTACATCAAATTTGCAACAAAACGTAATGAGTAAGATATTTGGTATTATTAATAGTTAATAGTTACTAACTTATTTAGTTATATTTTCATGATCTTTTAACTCTACTATGAATCTTGATGATATTTTAAGTCTTTTATCAATATTTTTTATAGTAGAGGTAAAAAATCATAAAAATATGACTAAATAAGTCAGTAACTATTAACTACTGATAATATCAAATATCTTACTTATCAAATTTTTTTGCAAATTTACACCAAATTTTTTGTCTAATTATTGATATTTCAGTTTGTAAAAGCAAAAATTTGAAAAAATAAATATTTAGAAGCCTGTAACTTTCCTGTGATTGATAATACAAAAAAGTCAATAGGGACTTTTTCATTGTATTTCAGACGTACTTCAAATTTGCCATTTGACTTTTTTCTCTAACGCAAATAGTTTAGCTTAAAAATGCAAAAAAAACAAACATTTGAAATTCGCAGCTCTGAAGAAATTCAAATATTAAAGATAAAAATTTGACCCAATGGAACTTCTTGTACCAAATTTAGTGCTTAATACGATACATTCATTTATTTTCTGTTAAAATATTTTTTAACAGCTTGCAGGGCAAAAAAGTGCTAAAAAACCGTTTTCCATATTATTATTAGACGGAAAAACTTAAAGAACCATGGAAAACCTTTTAAAATTAAAATTTTGTGCTGCGCTTTTAACAGGAGCTTTGTTTGGCCATTTTTAAGATATTTTTGGGTGAGAGCCAAAAAAAATTTTTGACTTTTTTGGCACACTCTAGTAAACACACTACAAGCAAAAATAGGAAATAAAGATACTTCCGTTTGTGCCTTTAAAAAGTAAACACGTGCTTTCAAGCTTCTGACAGAAAAAAACCGCTGAAAGCGCGGACAAATTGTATTTTTTTTTGTATTTAGTAAAGCCTTGAAAGTGTTTCCAAGATTAAAAGGGGATCCCTAACGCCCTTTTTTTTACATATGTATGCGTGACCGTGTGGAGTAGGGATGCTGTAGATGCGGATCTTGTTTTTTTTTTACAAGAAACTTTATGGGTGCAGAAGTGCAAATTATTTAGTGTGGAAGTTAAAAATTGGAGCATAGGTTTCTTGTAAAAAAAAACAAGATCCGAATCCGCATCCGCAACATCCCTATTGTGGAGGTAAAGAAGACGTATTCTGTGGCGAGTTGAGGATTGTGCTCCAAATGTATTTTGCGATGTTGACACGTGTAGTGTCCGACCTAAAGTCAATTTTTGGCTAAAACCAAACACGATAATAAACAAAAAAAGCTGTATTTTTATTTGCCTAAATTAGATTAGATTAGATTATTGAGCGGAAATGGCAAAAATGACCTCCACCACTGCAAACTTGCCAGATTTATTGTGGTTTCTCCTATCGTTCTTTAGAGTACCTTGTCCAGGCCCGTCTTCCTAACTAGACTCCAGAGTCTTGACACGGGCCACTCCATATATCTTGCCGGTTTTGGCTTTTCCTCACCAAGCCTAGTAAACCTAAGCCTACATAGTGCTTCACAGTAGCACCACACATGTAGGGCTGTTTCTTCAGCCTCCTGGCAGAACCTACACAGGCTCTCCTCCACCAGGCCTGTTCTTTCCAGGTGCTTGTTGAGTTTGCAATGTCCTGTTAGTTGACCTACCGTTATCCTTACGAGTCTTACGACTTTACGTCTGTGGCTCAGTAGGTCCAGGTAAACTTGGCCGAGCAGGTCTTAATGACTGCTTTGCCTGTCGTTGTCCTGGTGTTTTTAACCCCAGCTTTGAAACTTTCTGTCTACCCAGCTCTTAATAGATGCTTTAAGGAGGCCTGCCGAGATTCCACAGAATGGCTCAGGGCCTGTCATTTTCATGGCTGATCCTCTTTTGGCTAGGTCGTCGGCCTCTTCGTTACCTGGGTGGCCCTCGTGGCCTGGTACCCAGGCTACCGTAAGTTTATTTGCCAAACATACTTTATCCAAGGCCTGTATACAGTCCCCCACTAGTTTGGAATTAACTTTTGGAGAACTGATGGTCTTCAGGGCCGCTTTGCTGTCTGAGTAAATGACGATGTTTTTTCCTTTACTCCCTTTTTCTTTAATCAGCACGGCACAATGCATTATTGCTGCGATTTCCGCTTGGAAAACCGTGGCGTGCTGACCAAGACTTAAAGTTATTTTTTCTCTAGACTTGTCTCCATAGATGCCAGCTCCTACACCCTTGTTGGTCTTGGAGCCATCTGTATACCAGATAGGGTCGGCTTTGATTGGAGGGCCTTCTTTCCAGTCCTCCTTATCTGGTATGACAATCCGAAAGTGTCTGTTAAAGATGAAACGAGGGTTGACCTGTCCGAGGGCATCTCAAACAATGAGCTGACCTCTTGGTCCCCCTCTATTTCCCGTCTTAAGATCCTTTGATGTCCTATAATTGGACTTTGACCTCGTTTGAGTCTATAGAGTACCGCCTTTACTTCTCCCTTTATGTAAATGTGGAGTGGCGGCCGGTTTAGCAGCCTAAGAAAATATAAAAATTCCACAAAAGTTAGTGGCGTACATTTTTTTTCTCAGAATTATTCGTTCAGGTACCACTCGAGAAGCCACTGGACTTACTAAATTTAATCAAATTAGGTAAATAACACCACCAACTAAGAACAAAATTGGGTTAAGGTTATTTAAAATTTTATCAAAAAAAAAAAACACTTTTTTGGAGGTCTAACACGCCCCATGTGTATATGGTCTTTGTGTATTAAAAATAAATGAAAGAATCGTGTATTTAATTTATTGTACATACTTAATTAAAAACCTTTAAAAAGGTGGCCAATTTTTTTTATTATAATTTAAATTATCAATCCCTATCATCTAACCCCTCAAATGTAATATAAAACATAAAACCAATATTGAACAACAAAAAGTGGAAAATTGGAAAATGCACCGATTCGCATAACCGGTTTCCCATTTGATGTGTCTTGTCATGTACGCAATAGCCAATTAAAAGCTAAAAAGGTTATTTTTTTATAATACCGATAATTTGTACAATATACACAGCTGAAAAAAAAACAAAATTTATATTAAATTAAATGATATATCAAGGAAATTAAAAAGCACATTGATATTTTAAAATCTATTATGCCTACTAATATTCTATACTGTTCGTGTTTGCGTTGTCTAATAAAGAAAGTATTTTTTTTAGTAATTAAAATTGTTTTATTCTTTGTGAACTTGTGTATGTTTTTAGTCAAAGCTTATACATGCTTTTTCGTGCTTCTTGTGATGGTTACATTAAATATTTTTATTTAATAATACAAAAAACGATATCGTTACCATGGCGATGCAAAACCTACTAGAATAAAATCGTTGTGATATTTGACCGTTTTTCTTTAAGAAGTATGTACTTGTTATACATCAATAATAAGGAGTTTTATAATTACTGATGATTTAGAATAGCAGAAACTTCGAAATTAAAAATCTGATTCAATACAAATAAAAAAGTTAAACAGGGCTTTAAAGAATATGGCACATTTTAGTTTTTCATAAATATCTCAAAAACCAAAAAAGTTAAAGGTATGCCGCCTTTTTAGCTTATTAACAAAATTCTCGGTAATTGTCTCGAAAGTTGCCTCCTCTCCGATTTTGACCAAATGTGGTATACGGGATTTTTTTGGGGCGCTGATTACGAATCTGAACCTGAAATTTTTTTTTCGGCAACGTTTCGTTTTCGAGATATTCATCATCAAAGTTGAAAATCAAACCAACCTTATTTACACTATTCCTCCTTTTTTTTTGCACAGAATTCTTGATTTTTACACTACATTGGCACACAATATTTCACAAACACCTTTTAAAAACTTGTTTTTTATATTTAATTTACATCTTTTTTCCATTTAATTGCAAACATCTACTTTCACACGTCCCCAACGTGGCCGCAACCATGTATACACTAGCAAATATGGCTGCTGCCTTTGAACTTGAAAGTTCGCAATTTAATGGAAAAAAGGTGTAAAATAAATAAAAATACAAGGTTTTAAAAGGTGTTTATAAAATATTGTGTGCCACTTTAATGTAAAAATCAAAATTGTGTAAAAAAGAATATAGTGAAAATGTGGTTAGTTTGATTTTCAACTTTGATGATAATATTCTCGAAAACGAAACGTTGCTAAAAATTTTGTTTTTTAGATTCGTAAAAATAAAAATAAAAAACCCCCGTATACTAAATTTGGTCAAAATCGGAGAGGAGGCAACTTTCGAGACAATTACCAAATTCTCTTAAACTCTCTCCCTTTAATCGTTTTTTTTTTATTTTTCATACTTACTGAAATCCCCAACGAATTCTTGGATAGAAATAAAGTAAACAAACCTTGTTTGATATTAATATATTCAGGGGGGCAAGGAGGAATAGTTCTTGTAAACACACTGGACCGGCAACTTTGCTTAAACACACTGAATAACATTACTTCGGAAATAATAACTTTTTCAATGTTTATGGCATTAAACCATAAATTACATTTTTATAAATCAATAATTCGTTATTGTTAAAAATTATTTTTAAAGCAGGAAAACTATTTTTGTTTATTATCTGAAGTGGCAGACAGATATGACATTTACTTTAGATGCTCAATTCGATTGCTGTTGATCAAGTTAGTTTACAAAACGTGTTATTGAATAATACAACCTACTAGAAAGAGATAAAATGACAACGAAGTGCCGATTTACTATCATTTGTTATTAAACGAATGCAGCAGCTGTCCAAAACAACCTTGTTGCCGGTGCTTGGAACTGTCATATTAATAAATGTTTATATTTAAATCGATGTTGCCTACATTATCACAAAAACAAATATTTTTGAATAATTTTATTACATTTTTAAGGTAATTTCCTGATTTTGTTTTTTAAGATCTGGCAATTTGTTTACGTTTTTCCAAAACAAAACAAACAGATCACTATAACAAACACCCTGCCTACAAACTGGCGTTGCTTTAATCCTAGTCCTTGAGTTCGTTGGAAATCCCAATATATGCATCACCAAAATGGCCCCGTACGGGCATTTTTTCGAAGAGCTAAATGCAACATGTTTCTAACAGGGATCTAAAACTCTCTCTTCTAATTATAGACCCATATCTTTTCTCTCAGTTGTTTGTAAAGTAAAAAAAAAAACTAATTTCTAAATTTTATTTTAAGGTATTTGTAAAAACAGCATTTTAAAGGGCAGCCAGTACAAATTTCGTCACTAGAGATCTTGTTTTCTTTGTTTCACACAACTTAAACAAGTCCCTTGAGTTCCTTGGTCAATTTCAGATTGCTCTTGACATATTCAAGGCTTTAAAACAAGTCTGGCATGATGCGCTCTATAGTTTTTCTGATGATAGTACCCTTAACTATAATATTCAGTTTCTGAAGCCAGTCTCTAATCCTGAGCGACCAATTTTGCGGAACAAAAAGTCATTTAACCTTGTGAGCGTGACTTTCAATAATAATCCTAAATGACATAAACACATTATATCCATGATCATAGCAGTTTCGAAGAAGCTCGGATTTCTCTTCCGAGCCAGAAACTCTTCCAAAGTGTATACTCTGCATTCAAATCAGACCTTTTTTGGCATATTATTTTCATATCTGGGGAATGGCATCTCTCACAACTCTTAACATTTTTAATTTAATCTAAAGAAGAGCCATTTTCCTTACTCATTATATTCTTTTGCCCATCGACTAGCTTTGGGGGATCTGACGGTCTTTTACAAGTATTTGACGGAGTTAAGTGTAATATACAAGACATATAACTGTAAAGATATATAGCCTTGTTTACACGGGGTAGGCCAAATTTTTAGTTCGAGGTCTAAAAGATGTCACGCGTAAAATTTTCTGGTATTTTTCTGAAACTTTTTTCATAATTAATTTAACAATATATATTTAAAAACAAAAACAAGCTTAGGTTCTGATCATATGGTAAACTTTTACTTTAGTACTAGAGTTAAACCTGGATTAAATTGATTCACAAATTAAGTTGTTGTAAGCACTTGTGTACTAAGAAAAATAAGTCCACGATTTGGTGCACAAATCTAATTAATCCTTGTGGTGTAAACTAGGCTTATATCAATTATTTTACTTTACTTGCTGTGTAATATTTAACCCTAGAACTACAAACTGGGGTAGATATCTACATTTTGATAAGTAAATAATAAGAAGAAAAATCGAACCTGTACTTTTAATTTTTCTTTTTTTTTATCTTTATGACAGCTCACGAAGGATTATTATATATGTATATTATATCCTACGGATTATATATACATATATAAACCTAAGTACCAAAGTACCGTGAGTGCCGGGTTTTCCGGTGTTTAACCCATTTCTTCCCAGTTGTTCCGTCAACGTTGTCCAAGCACTAAAACATGCAAATGTTGTATTTCACAGCACCTTTTAGACAACGCGGTAGTGCCACCACGGACGTTATTTTTAAATAACTACTACCTAAAAGTGTCTCTCCGGCACTGGGAATCAAACACGGATCGCCGGGCCCGCGAGCCGGAACTCTGACCACTACGCTACCGGAGACACACCACTACGCTACCGGAGACACAAAATATTTGTTGTATCTGTTAAATTTACCTTTTTTATATATATTTTCCATAAGAGAAACAAACATATATGTATATAGATTCTTAAAAACCAATATTTTATGAATATTTATTTGATTTTTCCATTGATCGGATTCTCAATTTGTTTGGATTTTCAAAGTCCCTAATAAAAAACTTTTTTAGTAAAACATCATATTTTTTTAAAGCCTTATGTTCGTTTTTAAAATCCCGTGTAAAATATTAAAATTGATCTTTTTAGAAAAATAGTTATAAATTTTGTTGGTTAAATGACGGTTTTACTGTTTTTCAGTATTAACAGCTATTCTAATCAATTTTGAACCAACTAAATCTTAAAAAAAATGAATTTGCTCGTTACCATTCTCTTGGGCATAAAAAAACGAAAGAATTCAGGTACTCACAAGTCAGATTACTGCTTGCAGAACGATTTTAATGGCAAAAATTCGGTGGAGCAAATATTTATCCCGGTTTGTAGTTAACAGGTAAAAAATGGGTTTGTATTTCTAGGGTTAATAACGTATGTTACTGCTGCTTTGGACCTAAATTATTTTTCATGTCGATATGTGAAACATTTTTAGTTATTTCTTTAACAGTCAAAACATCGGCTTAGTTAAAAGGATGTGGGCAACTTTAAGTAATTATTAGCTACACAAAAGCAATTTTCAAAGGTAATTACCAGGATTATTTCAACCACCCACTTGGTCGCAGTAACAACTAGTTGGATATATTACAAAATACATCTATTTACTATTGGATTCCCAGAGAAATGTTTTCATTGTATATTTTGATGTAAAAAATAAATAATAACATAATTCTGGCTTAAAATATTAACCATTATGCTTTAATTGACATAAAGTGGTTTTTATTTCCGTGAATTAAATCATTTGACTTAGATTTTATACCATGGAAATGTTTTTAGGTAATACAATGAAAATAATTATAGAACTCGCGAGGGGCATATAATTTGTCTACCTACTAAAACAGCACTTACTGAGTTTTATAAAAATTTTGGTTAACAATTATTGTATTATTAATATATCTTGTATAGTATCAGCCAAGAGTAAATAGGCCTTTCAGATAGAATGTAAAGAGTTGACACTAAGTGTTACTCTACTAGAAGCTGCTAGAAAAGAAATTAAATTGGATGATTCCAAGGAGGAGAAGCCGTCAAAATACATATAAAAGACCCCCACAGCTCGTCGATGGGCAAAAGAATATCATAAGTAAGGGAAATGGCTCTTCTTTAGATGAAATAAAAAATATTAAGAGTTGTGGGAGATGCCATTCCCTAGATATAAAAACAATATGCCAAAGAGAGTCTGATCTAAGATAAATGTAGAGTTTACAAATTGGAAGAGTTCCTGGATCGGAAGAGAAATACGAGCTTCTTTGAAACAGCTATGCTAATGGATATAATGTGTTTATATCAATTAGGATTATTATTGAAAGTCACGCTCACAAGGTTAAATGACTTTTTGTTCCGCAGAATTTGGTCGCTCATAAAAGATGAGTATTGGCTTGACTATGTTTTTGTGGCACTTAACTGTACAAAATTTTTGCGGCCCCAATTCAATATTAAGGTCCTATGAAAGCGATATCTGCATTATCCTATGCTTGTGTTCTAAATCAAGATTAGAGACTGGCTTTAGAAACTGAATATTATAGTGAAAGATACTACCATCAGCAAAACTATAGAGCGCATCCCCAGACTTGGTTAAAAACCTTAAATGTCAAAAGCAATATGGAATTGACCAAGGAACTCAAGGGACTTACTCAAGTTGCCTGAAACAAAGGAAACAAGATCTCTAGTGACAAAATTTGTACTGGCTGCCCTTTAAAAGGCTGTTTTTTTAAATACTTTAAAATTTAGAAATTGATAAAGTTTTCTTACCTTAGAAACAACTGAGAGAAAATATATGGGTCTATAACTAGAAAAGAGTTTTAGATCCTTGTTACGAATAGGTTGCAATTCAGCCCTCCGATAAATGCCCGTGTCATAATATTTAAAAGAGGAAAGTTAAGTAATGTTTGACACAGCTTAGGGGCACATTTTTTTAACATGATGCATAATTGCATTTCAAGAAAAAAAAATCAAAATTTTGTTATATTTAGTTGTAAGAAGCTTTTTAGGCTTTCGGCATATCTAAGTTAAATGATGGTATAAACCACAAAGTGGTTTGTATCGACCCTGAAAGAACGACTACAACCGGCAGTCTATAAACTAAAATATTTCAATGTGAGTAGCACTAGATCAGCTATCAAAAACACATGTAAAGTTGATGTTGATAATTAAAATAAAAATAAAATTAGGTAAATAATGTGTCTACCTAAACCCAAAAAATATGACAAGTGGTCCACAAGACAAAAATCTTTGGGGACCTTTGGTATATACAGGGTTTTTGATTATATTTACGTGGCTTCTGGAGCCTTTCTTTTTAAAGACAGAAAAAAATGTTTTATATAAAAATTGTAGGATTTTTTCCATATTATCTTTTGAAATTATCAGTAAAAAAATATCGCAATAAAAAATTGAAAAATATAGGCAACTTCAACTTTTTTAAATGAAACACCCTGTATATTATGCGCTACAACGAAAGATCTTTTTTTTCTGATTTCAAATATATATATACATTGATATATTGGATGAACCATTTTGAGATATTTTAGGTTAAATTATTAATAAATAATAAAAAGTTTCATATTAGTATCAAGAAAGCCGAAACAATAGAATTGTTATGTTGCTGAATTTGGTGAGAGTTTTCTCTGGACCCATAATGTTTATTTTTGTGATTAAACCTTTTCTGCTAAAGTGAAGGAAGACTTGTCGGTGAATAGAATTTTATTTAAAAACTTTGGATCCTGCTGATAAACCTAACTATTTCCAATGCATAGTTAGGTCGGTCTGCATGTTTTGTTCAGGAGAAAATTTAAAAGATAAAACTATAAATTTTACGGTTAAATAAATTTTATAATTTGTTTTATTAAGTTCAGATGCCAGGATTTTCTAATTTATTAAAAGTAGTTAATTAGTTCAATGAAAAGTATAATAATTATCCTAAAAAACGAGGATATCCAAAACTTTGTTTTCATTTCGTGATGCAGTCCTTTTCTTCATTTTAAAGCTTTTCGTTGAATAAACTTTCACTATGTTTTTAATAGTATCTATTGATGGTACCCGTTGTTAAGGATATTATATGTAGTATTCCCTTTGCACTGTCGTACATTATTATTGTTACCTTTTTATAGTAACAATAATAACATGGTAAGACGCATAATAGCGATTTTTTGTTCTTCTGAATGTCATCGACACAAAGCAATACAAACTACTCTTAATAGTTAAAATGATAAATTTCAACTTTTTACAATATCAATACGTCAAATTTATTAAAACAATTTTATTGTTTTCATAGCTCTTGATACTAATATGATTTTTTTTCTATTTATTTATATTTTAAGCTTAAATATCTCAAAAATGGTTAATCAAAATCATCAATGTATATATATTTGAAATTAGAAAAAAAGATCTTTCGTTGTAGCGCATAATATACAGGTGTTCCATTTAAAGTTGAAGTTGCCTATATTTTCCAATTTTTTATTGCGATATTTTTTACTGATAATTTCAAAAGATAATACGAAAAAAATCTACAATTTTTGTATAAAACATGTATTTCTGTCTTTAAAAATAAAGGCTTCAGAAGCCACGTAAATATAATCAAAGACCCTGTACCAATATCAAAATACGAAACGATACCACTTCCAAACTTTCAAGAATAATTAATACAGAAGTCATACATTTTAACATGAACGTAAAGCTCATCAAAACCTTTTAACGACTATTTGTAGGCTTAGAGTGCCTAATAAATATTAATTTAAACTTTTGAGGGAATCAAACGTCATTTTTTGCGCAAATATATTTTAACATTTCAAGGTTTTAAAATAATTGTACTTTGTCGCTGAAACGGTAAACTTTTTAAAAATATGTTTTAATTGCAGCATTACTTTTAAACTATTATCTACAGGGCGATTTAAAATAGTTTTTAATATTCAGAATTTTGTTTCAGAGTAAGTAGCAGCCTTATAGTTTTGACCAGGTAGTACCAGAATACTGCCAAATATATTTTGAATGAGATGAATGAAAAATGTAGCATTTTCAGTACATAATAACTTTTCCACTCCAGCTAGCGCCACAAGTTCAGTACTAATAATAATTTATCAATTACATCGATTTCGGAGTTGGTTATAAAGTAAAGAACCAGCTGAACTGGAACTCCTGGAAGAACGCAATAGGTACCAGGACATTAGGAAATAGAAAGCAACGAAGAAGCAGATGAGCTAGCGAGACATGGATCATCCACACCATTTTTTGGACCAGAACCTACCCTTAAGTGCCAAAACCACGAAGGGCAATCCAGAGAATGGATCCGAAACAAACACGAGGAATACTGGGAAAACCTCAGTAGAATAAGACATGGAAAAGGCAAAAGAACGAAGGAAGAACTACTCAGACAAAGTAGGAAAAGGCTTCGCATAATAGTAGGGTCGCTAGCAGGGCACGATAACCTAAAAGGACACCTACACAAGATAGGCTCATACAATGGGGCCCAATTCAAATTCCACGAGGGGAAGAAACAGCCTATAATGGATAATAGATAATGGGAGATTAGGCACAAAAGCCCAAAGGCTGGCTGCCTTCGATGAATCAGACGGCTCCCACGAAAAGAAAAAAGAAAGGGGCCCGCTGATGTTAACTTTTTTTAATTCTTTTTTCTAACTCGAACCATTGTTAAAAAAAAAAGGAAATAAAAAATTTTAAGGGGGTTACAAAAAATTTTTTTTTTTTTTGCTTAAAACATTTTTTTAAATTAACCTTTTTTTTTAAAAAAAAAATGCATAATACACTTTAATCAATTAAAAAGAAAAAATTTTGCTCTCCCTTTTTTTTCTGCTTCTTCGTCAAGAACACCTATGGCAAAAAAATCAGCAAAAAAGAAAAATTACTGTCTAGTCTCTGAATAAGTAATTACAATTAAATTTATAATTAGTGGAAGTTTAAATTAACATATGTACACAAGCGCAACTAATATTACTTTAAACTTTTACTTTTTGTAAGATCCATGCCTGATAAATGTTTAAATGAAAACACCAAGAAAGTCAAGTGAGTACGCTGCAATAATTAAAACAGAATTAATTTTTTTCAAAAACATTTAAATATTAAATGTTGGATGTCCCAACGTTTGTTAGTCAATAATTACTTTTTTAATAAAAATCTTTTATATAAGGTTAATGAAATTATGTTCTTGAGTTTCGACCCATCAAAATAAAATAAATAAGAAAAATATATTTTTTTATTTATAGAATATTTTGAAAACCAGGAAAAAATAGGAAAAAGGTCACAAAATATTAAAAATTGAGTTAGCATCGCCATCTAGTAAAGAGACATTATATTTTATTATAAAGAATCTCCAGAAGAAGAAAAAGGCCAGTCCGTTGGTACCAAATTTAAAATATGAGACTCGGGAAAAAAAAAAATCTATCGACAAAATCATAAGAAAATAAAAATTCAATGTAAATTATCGGTTTTTTTATTTTAAAGATCTGCAAGCTTTGTCTCCCGGGGGGGCCCTTATTTAGGCAGGGCGGGGGGGGAAGGGCGCGCTACCTGGAGGGCGCAAAATGGGCTATGAAAATTATATATTTTTTCATCAATTGTCAGTCGTAGTCATATTATTATCATTTTTTAATTGACAAACAAATAAAATTTAAATAAATTATAACAGAACAATTTAATAACAAATTTTTAACTTAGATAACTTAATTAAATTATTTTTTATATATTAAGACTAAAAAAATATATTAATTATTAATAAAATATCGATTTTTTCGACACCTACAGCAAGAATGTAACTCTTTGATTTTTTTTAATAATCAGGCGGCGGATAAATTGGTATTTTATACATTGGGGGCAGCACTATTTTTTTTTTTTTGGTTGCATATATTTTTTTAATACGATTTTATTGTTGAAAAAATTTATTTAAAGTTTTAATCATCCAAAAAAATAGGATGTGTGGTTAATTTACATTTCACTTCTTTCAGTCAGACCGTTGTTTTATGTAAACATTTTTTTTTCAAAGGTAACTTTTTTAAAAAATATAGGCAAAAATTAAAAAAAAAAATTGGAAAAAAAAATTCTCGGTTAAAAATCTTTAAACCAAAATTTACTTTAATTTTTGAAAATTTTCAAATCCCGGGGGAATTTCTTTTTTTTGGGGGGGTAATATAAACCCCCTTTTGGGGGGGGGGGGCAAATGTAAACCGGAAATGGCAATTTAAACGGTGTTTCAAGTCCCGAATTTTGAAGTCCTACCCCCAAAATAAAAAAGACAATAAGGTTTAAAATTCTAAACCTTTTTTTTTTTTTAAAACTATTCCATAGAATACTAAATTTTAAATTAAAATGAATATGGAAAAAACAAACCCAAAAAACTACCAAAATGATAGTGACCTCGTAAATTTGGACATTCCCCCTTTTTTTCTTTAAAAATTAAGTTTTTTTTGGTCATTTCTCATTTTGGATAAGAATTTTCTATTTTTTTGTTTTGTTTTTTTTTAAAATGTACTTTGAAATACAATGTTTTTAAATATGTAATGCAGATAGTTTGTGGTTATTAGTAAAAAATCTTAGAAGTTCAAAAATTAAAAATCGATATTTCTCAATAATATTTTGTGACATTCCGTCTTTTCCCCTCCCTTTTTTTTTTAATTGGCCAGGGTAATAGGTTACCTTATTTTTAATGATAAAACCACAAAAACAATACCAGCTATGAAAATTAACACCATAAATATGAAATTGTCCATTTAAGACAAAAAAATGTTTCTTATTATACCAAAATCTCAAAGTATCAGGAATAACCTTGTGGTACCTTTAAAAGGGGTTTAATAAATAAGAAATTAATCAAAAAAAATACGTATTTATTTAGCAAAACCAACCACAGTAAAACAACGTAACTGGAGTTGGTTCTTTGTGACAAGATGGATAACAGCTGGTATGCCAAAAGTTTGCAATTACTTTTTTAAATTTAATCAAACCCCCGATGGTTTAAATCCCCTTTTAACAAAAAGGTTTGGAAAAAGGTTCGGGGGGAAAACAGTTTACGTGTACAAGGCAAAAAAAATTTTAAAATTTCCCCCCAAAAAAAAAAAAAAAGTTTCCGTTTAAACCAAAGGGGGGGGTTTTACTTTTTTTCCAAAATTTTAAACATAAAATTTCAAGCTGATCTGTACCACATCTTAACAAAACCTGCTTTGAAAATATGCCGTGATTGCTATGGAATTTTAAGTTACCCTGTGTCATTTGGGCATAGATTTGGTTTCCCCAAAAAAAAAACCTCTAGATGTAAAAACACGAGGGGTTTTTCCTTTTTTTTTGGTTGCAATATTTTGTTTAAGAAAATCGATAAATCGGACATGTTTTTTTTATTTAACCAGAAATTTTGGGTAGTGACAGAAAATATTAAAGAAAAACATATATGCATCTGTTAAGACAACTTCCTTGTCAAATGGCTTTTTATATTGAACGAGAGCTTGTAACACAACACCCTTCGCTACATATATTATTATTTCTGTGGAAAGTTTTGACATTTTCTAATATTGTATAGAGAAAAAAACCACTTTTTCCATTATGGCCATTAGCCCGTGCTAAAAACCCAAGTGTCCAAACTTTTAGATTTTTTGGCCCCGTTGGTTTTAATTTAACAATAAAGAAGTGAAATCCCAAAACACAAGGGGTCGATATTCTGGCAAAGTCTAGCGTCTTTATTGTTACTTTTTATTTATTTAAATTGCACATTTTTTAAATGAATTTAATTTGTTCTGTTGTTACTAAAAATGACTACGAAACATGAAAAATGTCAAAAAAAAATGGAAGGTTTCAAAAATAAACCAATAAGAAAATGGTAATTTTTGTCGAATACCTTTTATTTTAATTCAAATTATATCTTAAGTATTCTGCACGATTTTACGCAAACACATACACAAGATGTCTCTTTCCTATCTTTTTAAATATGAGGAGTCACACATATTGTCATGTCAGTCCTTATTGGATTACCCTATACTCATCTATCAGTTTAGCTCTGACCTCAGCAATAACTGGATATTACCCAGACAAGATCTAGAGTTATAAAAATTAACTTTAAAAACAATACTTCGTCCAGAAACTACTGAGACACTGTGTACTACGTAATTGCTATTTTCAATGCAACTAGGAGATTTGAAATTAAAGGTTACCTTATTATCGAAGCGAGAAGGTGAATCATTATTTCATTAAATTATTAACACGCTTTTGAATAAAAAAGGAAATCAGAAGGAAGTGTGGTTCGTGTCTAAGATGGCAGTCAAGTTAAACTACCTGCGTTTTCGGACACCGACCTGCTTTTCAGTTGGTTGATCAAGGTTTAAGTGAATTAAAGATCTATGATTTTAAATTTATTTTAATTACTACATCATGCACTTTACTACATCACTGCAAAAAATACTTTTTTTATTTAAAAATTATGGAATAGTTACAACGCCTATTTTTAAGTGAATACTTTTATACAGGGTGTCAAAAAAGTCTGAATATTGCAAATATCTTCCAAGCCTTTAATTTTTCGACGAAAATTTAGCTGGCAACACAATTTAAAAAAGGCGTCAGATAAATGTAATTTCACTTTCCAAAGTATACAGGGAAAGCCAAAAGTAGTATCAACTTAGGTTTTTTAAATGGAAACCCCTGTATATTTTTATGTATTCGAATAGATCTTTTTCAAGCCAATTTCCTCAATGGTATACAGTTTTATGTGTTTATCTGTCAAACTGATCACGCATTTGATTTCTAATTTTGATTTTTAAGTGATCAATGTTTTCCGGCCTATACAGGTACTTATCTGTTAATGTCAGTTGACTTAAATGACATTTTGTGTCAAATTTATAATTACAACAGTAGTCATTTTAATTAGTAGAACGATGGCTTTAACTGAAAAAGAGAAAATTGAGATACTTATGATGATTGGATACGGTGATCGCAAGAGATCACAAGCAGAAGTGTGTGATTTATTTAATCATATTTATCTGAATCGACCCGCAATTACTCAATCGTTTATAAGTAAATTGCTTAAGAAATTTAACGAAACGGGAAGTGTAAATCACAGACCCAAATCAGGCCGACCGAAAAACAGGTACTGGTGATACGGGCAATAGATATTTTACTGCATGTTCAAGAGAATCCACCCAATCGCTTTGCCAATATGGACTGGATCATAATGTTGTTTACCAGTCTGTCAAAAATTTATTTGGAAGTGAAAAAATTCGTCCGTTTAAGATTCATTTGACTAGAACTTACAGAGGATGATTTCGATAGACGTGCAGAGTTCTGCGAAATTATGATGGAGAGGTGCAATGCTGAGCATAATTTTTCTCAAAATATTCTCTTTTCTGATGAAGCTACGTTTATGCTTCATGGTATTGTCAACAGACATAACTGTAGATATTGGTCTGCAGTCAATCCTTCGATGGATGGCCGAAGCACACACGCAAAGACAACAAAAAGTGAATGTCTGGGTAGATATCATAGGTCATAATATTATCGGACCATTTTTGTTGCGGGAAATCTTACATCAGAACTTTATTTGGAATTATTATAAACATGTCATTCCACAGTTAGAAATCCTGCTATTCAAATAGAAGAGACATTTGGTTCCAATAAGATGGTGCTCCCGCACATTTTGGTTTGCAGGTCCGTCGTTCCTGAACCGAGAATTCCCAAATCGGTGGATAGGGAGTATGGCGCCATTGAATGGCCTGCCAGGTCTCCGGATTTAAATCCTTTGGACTTTTATTTGTGGGGTGATTTAAAAAATAAAGTTTATAAAGATAGGCCGAAAACATTGATCACTTAAAAATAAAAATTAGAAATCAAATGCGTGAGATTCGTTGGAATACTTTTGATAACCTGTTACGAGAATTTAGGACAGGCTTGGATATTGTCTAGTTAACAATGGCGGACAATTTGTGAACATTTGATAAAGTAGTGTAATCTAATTGTTACTGCAAGACGTGTTCCCGTTTGTAAAATTTCAGTTTGGAATTATGTTTTTGGTCGTTTATTAAAACTTGTCGTTTTAAAAAAATAAAACCGTTAAAGTTGAAACATCTACATAATTTACTTCTTGTTTTTATGTTCCTATTTAAAATTACTCTCAAGTGCTTTGTATCGCACATCATTTCTTATAGGGGCGTTCCATATTTGTTAATAAATATTAAGGTTATACATTTTTGTAATTGGGATAATAAGAGGTTCAAAAAAATTAAATAAAAAAAACCAGGTCCGTATTTAAAAAAATAAAGTTGATGATGGTCTAACGAAAACAAAACGTCGTACAGAAAATCTCTCAACGCTGTTTAGTAGAGCTTAAGAAGTGGCCATGAGAAAGTGTCTTTTGTTTTTCCATATCTTTTTAAATAACGTCAGAAAAAAATAAAAACGAAATCAGCAAATTTCGTTTTTTTCCGGATATCTCCGGAAGTACTCGGAATTTTACAACTTTTTAATCGGCATGTTGTTAGGCACCTACATGCGCAACTTTGCCATAATTTAACCGACTTCTGCACTTCTTACGGTTTCCGAGATCCCCGTGCATGCACTCGAATCTGTGGCACCTTGTATAATATATATATATATATATATATATATATATATATATATATATATATATATATATATATATATATATATATATATACAGTATGTCCACGGATAAGGTGTTGAAGAGAGAAAACTTTTTTATTTTTGATTTTATCAAAAAAAGTTATTTGTTTAAAAATTTTGCTACTTCAAAAAAATAAGATTGGGATAGAAAAATTTAACATATTTTATAGGGGGTGTTCAAAAAATTTAAAAAAAACTTAAAATGATACAAGAGTAAAGTGCATTTATTCGAGAAGATATGAAATAAGTCACTAGGAAAGTTGTTCAAAATTAAGGGGGTTCTCTAATACCAATTTTCGAAAAATCGGCCTACTTTTATTTATTTGTGATTAAATTTATTTTAATATCGTGGCATTTATTAGAGGTGTACGATAAACAATTTTTTTCCCAAATCGGCCCCATAAAAAAAATCCATTATAGTTAAACGGACTCCTAGGAGGCCTTGTCTCCCAAATTTTGGGAATTATAAATTGATATTAAAATAATGTTCATCACAGATTAAAAAAAAGCAGGCCGATTTTGTCGAAAATTGGTATAAGGAACTATCCTTTACTTGAACAATTTTTTCCAGTAACTTATTTCCATATCTTCAAATAAATTCATTTTACTTTTTAACCATTTAAAGTTTTCAATTTTCTGAATACCGCCTATAAAATTTGTTAAATGTTTCATCCCAATCTTACTCTAAGAAGTGGCAAAGTTTTTATTCAAGAGTAGCTTTTTTTTAAAAAAAAATTAAAAATAAAGAGTTTTTTCTATTCACATTTTTCGTGGAATATGGTATGTCCAGAAAAATTTTTAAAAGGGGGAAAAACTTCTAATTTTTAATTTATCCAAAAAGTACTGTGTAAAAAATTTGCTACCTCTTTGAGTAAGATTTTGGGGAAAAAAATTAACAATTTAATGGGGATTCAGAAAATTGAGAAAACTTAAATTGTTCAAGAGTAAAGTGAATTTTTTTGGAAAAAGGAAAAAAGTTACTAGGAAAAATTGTTCAAAAGTAAAGGATAGTTCCTATACCAAAATTTTTGAAAAATCGGCCTGTTTTTTTAATCTGTGATGAACATTATTTTAATATCAATTTACTAATTCCAAAATTTGGGGGACAAGGACCAGTCCAGTGGCTTTCCCAGGGGTCCAGATTTAACTATAATGGATTTTTTCTTATGGGGCCGATTGAAACAAATTGTTTATCGTACACTAATAAATGCCACGATATTAAAATAAATTTAATCACAAATAAATAAAAGTAGGCCGATTTTTTTGAAAAATTTGGGATTAGAGACTGCCTCTTAATTTTGAACAACTTTTTCCCAGTGACTTATTTCCATATCTTCTCAAAAAAATGCACTTTACTCTTGTATCATTTTAAGTTTTTTTTAAATTTTTTGAACACCCCTAAAATATGTTAAATGTTTCTATCCCAATCTATTTTTAGAAGTAGCAAAAATTTTATCAAAAGTAGCTTTTTCGATAAAATCAAAAAAAAAAAAGTTTTCTCTCTTCAACACCTTATGTGGACATACTGTATTATATATATATATATATATATATATATATATATATATATATATATATATATATATATATATATATATATATAGGGAAGTGGTAAAGTGGAATATTTAATTTTTAAATATTAAATTGAAAATTTTTAAACAAAAAATATTTTGGGTTTTTTGCTATATTTTTTTAAATATACAAAATAAAAGTCCCTAAAAAAAAGTCATTTTTTTAAAAGCACCCATATTTTTTTTAATTTTTTTTCTGCAAAAATTTAAATATTTTTTATCGACATGTCATATCCCTATATTCAATTGTTTACAAGATATTCGCATTTAAATACAAATTTAGAATGGAAAAAATCCGCTATCTCTTAATTTGTTTTAGTTTCTTGGTTTTTAACGGTTTTGTGTGGTGAAAAACAGCCAAGTAATAATTAATAAGTAATTAGATATACTGACAGTAGAAATATAAACAAGAAAACGAGCATTTTTTTAAGAAGTAAAATGTCATTTTGAGTTTTTAAACTCAAGCAAATAGGTACTTGGACCCTGAAGGGATAAAAACCTAAGGACCACAAAAAAGGCAGATAAAGGGAAAGCCTAAAAACGTGCCTAACAAAGAACACCGGCATCTCAATGCCTCCAAGTAAATCTTAACACTCAAAAGCTGATCAAAAACGGATTTGAAAATTTTTCAAGGAAAATATAAACATAGGGCTAATCCCAAAAGCCCGGGTAAATGAAGGAACGATTAGAGGACTTAACTCAGTCAAAAAAAATCAAAAGGGGGGGGCCCCTTCAGTAAAAAGTTAATTTTGTTCCAATTTCAGAGTTTATAAAAGAGACTTGGTTGCAGCATGGTGGAAGACCGACTGGAAGGGAAAAAGGGAACGTTATAGTTGCCTCAGCTTACTTCCCGGGAATTTAAAGATCCACCCCCAAAAGCCAGGTACAAGAACTAAAAAGCTGGTGCAACCGAAGGAAAAAACAATTTATTCTGGGCTGTGATGCAAATGCGCACCATACAATATGAAAGCACAGACACAAACAATAGAGGTGATATTGCGGGAAATTTATTGCTACTAAAATATAACATTATCAACCAGGGAAATAAACCCACCTTTATGAATGCGATTGGGAAAGAGGTACTAGACTTAACCCTGCTACGCCATTATAACTAACCAAATTGAGAATGGAAAGCCGCCTTTTTGTCGGACCATATGACATACGTTTTGACATAGCGGCGACACGAAATGCCGGGGATGAATACCGGGGCCCCAAAACCCGACTGATTGGTCCCTATTTAAGGAACTTCTAAAGTCAGAAGTTGGGGGTTATTCACCTCCTTTCAATCCTTTAACAAAACCTTTGAAAGGGCTCCCGGGGGGTGGAACCAAAGGGAGCTTGACCGACTAAAGGTTGAATCTGGGAAACCCTTTTAATGAAAGCAAAAACACGGGCAACGGGGGGACAAACTATCACAGAGCCCCCTGAATTAACAAAAAATTGGGGAAATCAAAAAGGAAAACATGGAGAACGTTCTGCGAAGGGATAAATGATCTTCCCCCGGGTGTGACTCCAAAAGGTCCTAGCACGAACCACTCAAACGGAATGGACTACTTAAAAGACAGACCAATGACAGCTATGCTGAGACTCCAAGGGAAATTTTGGGAGATTTTGTTAAAAACCCACTTCCCAGGATCTCCCAAACATAGAAGTAACCAAATACGGGAAAAACCCCAAAACATGGACGAACCACCCCCCACAAACAGGGAAAAGCCTAGCAGGTAAAATCTTAAAAACAGATAATAAAATAAAATGGGCGGTTAATAGCTTCCAACCCTATAAATCCCCAGGGATGGGTGGGCATATTTCCAGCCCTGAACAGGCATAGGGGGAAATACTACCGAACCTCAAAGCAATTTAAAGCCAGTTACATACTGGCTACATCCACAAAACTGGAGGAAAGTTTAAAGGGGGGTTCATACCAAAAGGGCCCGGGCGGCGTCCCATGGATGAGCCGGTCCTTATCGCCCCATTAGCTTTCTTTCTTTTCTCCTTAAAAATATGGAGAAAAAAATTGACCAGCTATAAGAAGAATTTATCTCAAAAACCCACTGCATCCAAAAAAATTTGCCTACCAACCGGCAAAAAAACGATCAATGTTACAATGCCCCCTCAGAGACATAGAAAAGAATTATAAAAAAAAAGGGGGTGCCGTTTGGTTTTTAACACCTCATTCGAATCCATACAAAAGAGCAGAATAAGGGACATTGAACCCTCAACGATTAAAGGATAAAGCCATGCTAAGAAGCCGCAAAATCAGCTCTGCTATGGGGGGCGCGCTGCAATGGTCAGAGCGGTAAAGGGGGGGGCCACAGGGTGGAGTACTTCGCCCCTGTCTGGTCCCTGTGGTTGATCGGCTTCGGCGGGTGTCAGCAAGAGGGTTGATGAAAGGCACGCAGACGACCTTTAATCACCATAGGGGGAGGCATGAGGCATATTATCTGCTCGCATGCAGGCCTCAAACTTGGTTGAGAACTGGTGCTCAACGGAAGGGCTAAAAGTCAATCCCAAAAAAAAAACTATAATACCCTTTACAAAAAGGAGGAAAACAAGGTTTATAGCTCCTATGTTAAACGGCATTACGATCAAACTTTCTAAAGAAGAAAATATCTGGGAATTGTCCTTGCCAGAAACTAATTGGAACGCAAAAAAAAGGACTATCGCAAAAGCATCAACGGCACTATGGGCGTGCCGCAGACTATGTGGTAAAACATGGGGGCTAAAACCCAAAATGATCTACTGGTCATACATTACAAATCCTATAGTTACTTATGCCTCACTGGTCTGGTGGCCAAAAAAAGAGGAAAACTCACAAGGAAAGTTTCCTTTAAACTGCAGATTGCCTGTCTGGGAGTTACTGGAGCAATGAAATCGCCCAACGGGCAGCTCTGGAGACAAAGTTGAACTTTCCCTTCCTGCACCCGCCCCATAAAGAGGGAGGCATACTGAGTCCTCCAGAGTAATAGACACAAATATAAAGCAGGGAAACCTGACTGGGCACCTTAAAATTTGAAAAAAACAAGATTGAAGCTCTGACCAAACCCACGGGCATAAAGCCTAAGGGGGACTTTAGGGCTCTTTGAAGTGGTTATTCAAGACGCCAAACTATGAGTGGAAGGAAACCCAAAACATGAAAAAGGCTACTTGTCTGGTACACTGATGGATCTAAGATGAACAAGGGGTTGGAGCTGGTGTCTTTGGGCCTAGATGCAGACTATCAAAGTCTCTCGGCAAGGCTCCCTCCATCTTTCCCAAACTGAAAAACCTGAATTGAATTTGCGCTTCTGAATGTGCCAAAAAAAGGGCCCCGAGGCAACCATATTTTTTATCGGACAGCCAGGTTTCTTTGAAGGCATGACTTATGCCTTTTAATAAAGCTGGGCCCGGGAATGCCGACAATCCCAAACCAACTGGCCAAACACAACAGAGTTACTCGGAGTGGGGTACCAGGACATGAAAGGGGTGGAGGGGAATGAAATGGCGATAACCCGCCAAGGGAAAGGGGCACAGAGACCATTCTGGACCTGAGCCTTTTTGTGGACCACTAGAGGCCACCATATATGGTTATTATGCAACTCTCAAAAAACCGCTGAAACAATAGAAATGTAAACAACATTAAAAGATAAGCGGATATTTCCCTTTTAAATTTGTATTTAAATGCGAATATCTCGTAAACAATTGAATATAGGGATATGACATGCTAGATAAAAAATATCTAGAATTTTATGCAGAAAACAAAAATGTTACAAAAAATATAGGAGTAATTAAAAAAAATGAATTTTGTTCTTGTACGGACTTTTTGATACATCCTGTATACATAACGTTGTTAGCAAAATATAGAGCAGCAAAAACCAAAATATTTTTGTATAAAACATTTTTTCCGAATTTGAATATTTAAAGCAATAAACGGGGGGTCTCACTTCACAGACTTACCCTGTATATATGAGACTCGTAGGAAAAATATTGTTGCTAACGCATAATCATATGTCATATATCACATTGCGTACTTGTAAGTAAAATAACTATTCTGAGAGAATAACCCGGTTATTAAAAATAAAAACGTTATCAGTGTACTCTATGAAAACTAGACGGTATCATAATGTTTATGAATAATAATTTTCACCGGCATTATCATGCAGCTCTTTTGTTAAATGACAACACATTGATTAGAAAAACGCTATAAAAATATCATAATATAAAATTTAAATCTGTTTTAGAAATACCATAATAGATATTTATTTTGTAAGGATCATAATAACGATCATAATGTTACTAGCCGTGAATATTATCAGACAAGGCGTAAGCCGAGTCTAGTACCACGGCGTGTGCCATAAGAATTGTTTATAATCCGAATTTCATACAAAATTTTATATTCCAAAGATTTTTTTTAAATAAATTGCTTGTTGTATTTGAGTAAATGATCTAAAGTAACAGTGGAATTGTTAACTTGTATTACCATGTTAAAATTAAATTTATTAAAATGTTCATCAAGCATTGTAAAACGTATGATTTACCCCCAAAAATTTAAAATTTAGCTAATGGTGCAGCTGCTAGATTAATGCCTGAAAAGGCTAAAAGCGTATACGAAAAAACCTTTGCCAGTTATTAAAGTCTTTAAGTTTATGAAGTTATTACTCGATGTTATGAAGCACGTTGTCAATTTAAAAAAAATGTTGACATAAGTAAGTTTAGTCACCTAATTGCGTTTTTAAAACGAAACTCCGATTCCTACAAACCTAAAAAGTCCAGAATTTTGACTTTAAAAAATATTGCAAAATTTTTAAAGATTGTTGTTTAACTATTTGTTATTACAATGACAGTTACTTTATTTTACTAGTAAAATAAAGTAACTTTATTTTACTAGTACAATAAAATGATACTTTAAGGAGGCAAAATTGTTCTATAAATAGCACTTTATTGGTCAATCGTACATAATACATAGTATACAGGGTGTCCAGAAATGACGATGAAAAATTTTAAGGTACGATTCTACATAAAAAGATATGAAAAAAAGTTCATATTAACATAGGCCCGAAAATTCTTTCAGAGGGAGCTACAGGCCCTTGAAGATGGTGTCATAAAAGTGGTTTTTATTTAATTTATTAGGATCTACTTACAATACAGGAATTAACTTCTACGTATTAGTTAGAGTGATTGGAGGTCACTTTTTGAAAATATCAGGTGACCCATATTGCAACCAGTGGCGTGGGAACAAAGGAGTGGTTAGTTATTTAAGGTCATATTTTTTTTCGTCGAGTGTATTTTCGCTATCTTTTAAACCAATTATGTTTTTTTAAACAATTTTACGTAAAATAGGTTCCCTTGGTATAAAGTCGTATAGTCGACGGTTTTCGAGATAAACGGACTTAAAAGGACGACTGCAGTGCGTACAGTAATTTTGAAAACTGAAAATTGAATTAAAAAATGTACCCAATGTCGTAGGTACCAGTAAATTCAATTTTCTTTTTGGCCATTGTTGTCAAAGAATAACTACATTTAAAATAGTATTTAAGCATCTTCTTATTTTTATTACATAGCCTGTTACTGTATTTACGCACTGCAGTCGTCCTTTTAAGTCCGTTTATCTCGAAAACAGTAGACTATATTACTTTATACCAAGAGAACATTTTTTACGTAAAAAATATGACCCTAAATAACTAACCACCCCTTTGTTCCCACGCCACTGGTTGCAATATGGGTCACCTGATATTTTCAAAAAGTGACCTCCAATCACTCTAATTTATACGTAAAAGTTAATTCCTGTATTGTAAGTAGATCATAATAAATTATATAAAAATCACTTTTATGACACCATCTTCAAGGGCCTGTAGCTCCCTATGGAAGCATTTCCGGACCTATGTTAATATGAATATTTTTTCATATCTTGTTATGTAGAATCGTACCTTAAAATTTTTCATCGTCATTTCCGGACACCCTGTATTTCGTATCAAGTACAGAAAAATAAAATTTTACTTGACAAGTATGGTACCTTTAAATCCAAGCGAGGATTTAAATACCTTACGAGTCAAGTAAAATCACTTTTCTGACGAGGAGCGTAGAGTATTTTTTCGCAGTTTGTAAATAAATAATGAAAAAAATTTAAAATTCGTCCATCACATAAAAAACGACTTATCTGGTATAAACTTTTTTTTGCATTCATTGCTATAAAAATGAAAAAAGAAGACATTTATTCCACATTTGATTTTCCAAACATCACATTCGCGTCCGATTTTCTTTGCTCTTTTTGGGTGTTTTCGATCGATTTTCGTGCGGTTTTCGGCCGGAAAGCCTTTAATAGTTGCAGTCAAATGTGGAACTTCTGATTGGTGAGCACTGCTTAAAATAAAAGTTTTTCTTTCTTGTTAGATTGTATTTTTATGAAGTAATAGTTGCTATGCTGTAAAATGGTCTGTATGAGGAGTGCATTACTGTACAAAATGCGAAAAATGTTCTTTTATGCAAATTTATTATGCCTTTGAAGCATGTAAAGCTTTATGCTTGTGACTAATACTTCTACTTAATGTATTTGTTTTACGAAGTAGTCGGAGCTTATTTTTTGATTTATTGACTTTCCGAGGTAAACATGTTTTAGCACAGGAAATTGAACCACAAAAAGGGTACCTACCCTTAAGAATAAAGTCATTATTAACATAAATAAAACTTGATGAAAAAAAAACAACAGAAAATTTAACCACAAAAAGGATACCCTTCAAAACAACAAACCATAATTATAATAATAAAAGACCCCATTTTTACCCTATTGTAAAATTTGTTTATTACTCTCTTATTTACAGCCAACAATTCAAAACAAACAACACAATAAATGGTTAGAATTTAATTCCCAATAGACCCGACCTAATTGCATTTATGACTTAATTATTAAAAGAAATTTTATTCTTAAGCCGATAGATTACCACGATAAGATAAGCAAACAAAAGTATACAAATGGTCCGAAAAACAACATCTAGGAATAAACACACTCAATGGCCCCATAAAATTCAATGTTTTAGCAGGAACTGTTCCTGATCGAGTTATAGGACAAATCTTCTTTAAAGAAAATCTTGATAGAGCGAAATATTTGAATTTTTTTAAAAGAAAAAGTAGTTCCAAATGTGTCTGTTTTATTTCCTGATGACGAAGATGATGTCTCGCACATAAACATCTGATTTTAGCAAGACGGTGCGCCCGCCCAGCGAGCCCCTAGAATGGCCACCCAGATCTCCAGACTTTACTTCCAGGGACTATTTTTTATGGGTTACTTGAAAAGCAAATATTAGAATTCAAAGCTGGACAAAGCTAAGGAGTTGAAAGTACGAATAAGTCATGAGTTTAAATTATTTTCGCCAGAAGTTATTCGAAATGTTCAAAATTAGTTTTAGTACCTATGGGATACTGCCAGTTAAGCATGTAATTACTAAACATTATTATTGTGCTAACGACACGCAAAAAAATTCAAATTGGACAGTTATGTATAAATCCATATGCGCTTTAAAAATATGTTAAAAAAAATTGGCTTTCAATTTAAATACTCCAATAACGTTAGATGTGAAATTTAGGACAAACTGTATTAATATTTATTTTATGAAAAAGAGCACGACTATAAATACTTATTGACCAGTCCGATCATTTTTCCAAAAAACAACTTGTTTTTGATTTGTTTTGCATTAAATCAATATTTTTTTTAAACCTTTATAAAAAGGAATAGGGGGGAACATGGGAATCCCCCCAAAAAAAGGTTGTTTTTTATGAAATACCCTTTTAAAAATAATTGTCTAAGTTTAAATCTGCGGGTTAGTTTTTTTAAAAAATAATTAATTATTTTAAAAAAAAAATTTATTAAAAACTTTTTGTCCTTTTTCAAACGTTAGAACTTAAAAAAATTTTTTACATTTTTTTCTTTTTTTTTTAATTTAAATTGATTTAATTTTATCGAAATTAAATTTTTCAAAAAAAAATGCACGTATTTTAAAAAACTTTTTAAATTTTTATAATTATAATATTAAATATAAAAAAAATATTTTATAAATTTTATTATATTAAATAATATATAATTATTATATAAAGACCCTTACTATGCCTACAACATGGGTGTCCAAAAAAATTAGTACGGCTAATATCTCCAAGTTAGAAAAATAAAAAAACAAATTTTTGGGGAAGCATACGTACAAAAAAACCTTTTTATGCATTTAAAAAAATTTTACCTTTAAGGGGGGGTTGCACCCAAAAAAACTTAAATGAAATCTAGCTCATTTTAAAAAGGCCTTTAAAAAAAAAATTTTTGCCCCAAATGAGGTCTGTAAAGTAACCAGCATCAGAATAAAACGATTTAAATTTATTCAACAAAAAATAAATGTATTATTACGTTTTGTAAATAATTTTTTACATTCTTCTATTATCTCTTTTTAGCACTATCCGTTTATGTAGTTTAACAGTAACATTAAAAAGGCATTAATAAATTTTGTGGTTTTCTACGTTTCGATATGGTTCGCGCAAATGAAGACAAAGTTGAAATTATTTTTTGGTATGGACAAGCTAATCGAGATTATCAGGGCATTGTTTAAAGATTTTTTTCCGACCGCCAGTTTCTCCTAGTCACGTAAAAACAAAAATTCCAATTTTTAGCGTAAAAGAAGCTCCAAAACCCCCTCCGTTAAAACCGAGGGGCTTCAAAAAAAAATTTTTTGAATACAATTGCCATTAAACCAAACCTTTAAAGTTTATCTTGTACAAGAACTTAGTAAAGATGTCCCAGATCGAAGGCTGCAGTTTTGTGAAACTATGGAACATTTAATTGCCCACAACCAAACTACCCCCATCAGATATATTTTAGTGATAAAGGCTTTTTTTTTTTTTTTTAAAGATTCAGTTAGTAACAACTTTTTTTTTTAAAAGCTATTTCACCCCCAATTGTAGCTACTATTGAGAAGTTGCTTTTTTCAGGGGCCAATTTTCAGCAGGAGGGACCTCCACACTTTCATTTAACTGTAAGACAATACCTAGATGAGGGGAAATTTCCGGTGACTGGATTGGGTGTAGAGGGGGGCCAGAAATGGCCACCAAGATCCCCGGACCTCGCTTCCCTTGACTTTTTCTTTTGGGGTTATGTAAAAAGAGCACAAACATTTTTATGTCATAGGATTTTTTTAAAATCAATTAATTACTTTATTTGAAAAACTAACGCGTGCAGAGGAGTGATAACTTAGAGAAATGTATTTCTTAAGACAGTGGTAAAAATATCAACTTAACTTTTCCGAGAGGCATCTGACCCATGCTTATTCCGCTACACTCTGTACATGGTACTTGTGCTGCTCAGTTTATTTTAGCAGGACAAATATCTAATAGAGATTATTTAAGACGCTTGGACTAAGAAAATGCAAAAAAGTTTGCCCGAAACGCTTTTGGAATATTAACTTAAAAAGCACCCAAAAAGCATCAGTCGTCTGCCATACTAATTTTATTCAAATATAAATCTTATCAAACTGTACGTATACCCCACTCCAATCACTAATCAAGATAAAGTGCTTTCAAAACAAAGTTTTGCTTTTAAAACTTCTGCGATAATAAAATATGGACAGAAACTAAGTGAAATCTGACGTTAAAATAAAGTGGATGAAATTCTTAGGATAATTTCTATCAGTCAAGAAATGAGTTATAAGTAATAGGATAATTAATTAGAAGTAGACTCACGAAAATATGTTAATAAATTCTTAACAATCACTTATAATCTAAGTTTGGTGGT